>OZ035880.1:185727372-185811267 GCA_964034835.1 Muscina levida | reverse complement strand
TACGTCTCATAATGGCAAAAGTTTGAACCATCTATCCACGCCATTCAAAAAGCAAATAATTTAAACAAAAAAAAAAATCCAATAATACAGTACAGTCATAAGTCAGTGCAGTACATCGTCATAAATATCAAGACAACTTAAATCTTCATCATCGCTCATGTGACGTCATATCAGCCATCACACCACTAACACGAGGTTCGTCAATCTGCAACCATCCTTGCCCCCTCATAAGCGGTTATCATCTGGGTCTCAACTTACAAATCTTCTTAACCTGTACCCGTGACGTCATTATAACAACAGGCAACTCTCGTTTTTTTGTGAAGTGTTACAACAATGCTATCGATGCCCTTGCCGCACTCCCGCGATGTCATAAGTACTATACTCAACTCTCTCATGGTATTCGTTCCAGCTTCAAGAGTCATTACCATCATCAATTTAATATACCATATGCGTTAATTATCATTAGAATACTACTCTCTTTACAATTTTAACACCAGAACTAGTAATTAACATTTAAGTTAATTATCATTAGCTTACGAGTATCATAATATTACTATGCAAGAGAGAGCATAATGGAAGTTTTGGAACTTTCCAACACTAGTTTTTAGATATTTAACATCATCATTAGATCTAATTATAATTTAACTATAACCACATAAATATCTTGCCGCATAGAAATATATATATATATTAATTCATTTCTCTTAATTTGTTATTGATTATTAGCAAGCAAGTTTGAATTTACCCAAAAAAAAAAAAAAAAAAAAAAAAAAAAAACAAACAACTATATCAACATCTTTTTAACGATTTTCTCAATTTGCAGATATTTATCCACCGCATGTATTGAGCTCGATCCATCGGAGTGCATAGAAACCAATTAAACTTAAAATTTGTTTGCAGATCAACGTAATCCAACTGGATAATCTGAAGTAAGTGAATTCAAACTAACTTGCATTCGATTTATTATATATCCTAATAATAATTTATTTTAGTAAGAAAAAGAATTATAAAAATATGATTCAGAAAAATTAATATTACTTTGAATGTTCGCTGACATAAATTATAAGATATTCTAACTTAAAGAATTCGAAGTTAAATAATGTTAAATTTGAAAGTTAAAGTTGTTTTTTAATAAATGGATTTGATATATGTTACATAATGGAATAGAATAGTGTCGAAATAAGGGAATGTGAACTAAGGTGAAAAAGGCGAGTATATTGATGAGGTAATTGGAATGCACTTATTAACTTAGTACAATGACAAGGTTAGAACTTGTAAAAAAAAAAAAAAAAATAAAAATCAACTAAGCATATCTAATGCTTCCGATATATAGTGCACAGTGATTTCAAAACCAAATGACAGATTCCGTAAATTTCTTTTAGACTTGGAATTTTTCAATTTATTCTCTTGCAAGCGGTACATATGTTTTGGTACGGTCAAGAACCCTCCCCAATCCGGCGAGCTAAGCCTTTTCATATATTCCAAGCTAGACTAAGCCGAAACATGCAAAATGTTAAAATAACTATAAAAATAGCTGCTGCAACAGAGATGGCGCCCAACGATGTCGGCAGATTGAAAAATTTGTCGGTATTGTAGTTCTTCAAGTTTGGTGAAAAAGTCATCGGATAAATTACTTAAGTATTAATTGTCCGAATCTTTGCGTTTTACCTATCCATATTGTATTACACTGAATTAAGTCCTATGGATTCACAATGTTATGTGATC
This sequence comes from Muscina levida, assembly GCA_964034835.1. NCBI lineage: Eukaryota > Metazoa > Arthropoda > Insecta > Diptera > Muscidae > Muscina > Muscina levida. The sequence continues at coordinate 185,809,542 of OZ035880.1, read as the reverse complement.
ATAGAGTTGTTCAGAGTACTCGTTTAAAATTGTATATATAGCATATCAGTTCAAGGGTTAGACAGTATTGGGTTTTCTTTAATTACTTTTTACTTTGCAACTCTTGCCTGATATTTGTCAGATCATTTAGTAGATACAATAGTTTTGACTTAAACTGTGTAAGTCTTCAGGAATGTTATTTAAAAGCGTACCTTAATAGCAACACAGTGGTAGGTCAAAATAAAATGTCAGTTGGAGGGAGTCTTGGAATTTCTGATACTGATTACGGTTCTCAATTTCTCAATTTTGAAGCCTTAGTTCACATTTCCGTAATTGAACATATATAAAGTTATATTTTTAATTTTTGTATCAAATCAGTTGATAAAGATTATTTTTTTTAAGTAATGACATCAAGGAAAAGGAAGGTTAGAAGCAAGTTAAATTCAGAAGATCCAACTAATAGCGATAGTCAAGTTAATTATACTGTTGATGAAGATTTCGAAAACCCATTTTCCTCTAGACCCCGTTTAAACAATAGCCCTATAGCCACAAGATCACGAACATTAGCTTCTCTTAGACAAGTTGTGGATAGCGAATTAGAGATGGAAGATAATAATGCGAATCATAGCATGACTCGTAGCGCACCACAACAGAGCAATACAGCTACAAATGCAACTGATTTGAATGAATTGTCATCGCGTCTGGAGAGAGTTTTAACACTCAATCATAATGTTTTCATGGGTGAAATTTCATCTTTAAGACAGACTTTGGCTGATGGTCTCAATAGACAGCAAGGTGATAATCACCAGACAATACGAAATGCTAACAGTTCACCTACAAATCATAGTCAGACTCGTACCAACGCAGCTCAGGTAAATAACATGTCCTTAAATAATCATAGTATATATTCTGATATAAGCCGGAGCGCGTCTTCTAATAACACCGTAAGAATTGATAAGTGGAACATTTCATACGATGGTACACAAGATGTTAACGATTTCTGGTTCAAGATCGAAACACTCAAAAGTCGGAGTAACTGTTCACCAGAGTATGTTGTTGCCAATTTTCACACACTTTTAAAAGATAAGGCAGAGAAGTGGTTTTGGACTTATTTAAAGAACAATCAGAGTACAACCTTTACCCAATTAAAAGGCGCAATGGTTAAACAGTTTGGTAGAACTGAGAATGATTGCGACAAAATGGTTCAAATGATTGAACGTAGGCAGCTTCCTAAAGAATCTTTTGATGATTACTTCACCGAAATGATAGGAATGAACTCTCGTTTGGCACAGCCAATGAGTGAGACAAAAATGATAGATTTGATTAAGAACAATCTAAAGGAAACCTTAGGATCACTACTATTCTCCACAGAGCTTTTTAGCTTAGACCACCTGCGGGACGTTGCCAGAAGAGCGGAAAAATACGTATCCCGACAACATCAACTAAAACTACAAAAAAGAGTTGTTTCCGAAATAGAAACAACAAATAAAAATGACGAATTGGTTGATAATGATATCGAAGTTGCTGCTTTTAAGCACCAGGGTTCTCATAATAGAGAACGGAAGGAAATAGACACAAAACATTTCAAATGCTGGAATTGTGACCAAATTGGGCACTCCTTTTACGATTGTCCGTCAGAAAAGCGTAATCTTTTCTGTTTTCGATGTGGGGAAAAAAATGTTTCGACCCCACAGTGCAAACGTCATACGGGAAACAGGAAAGCGAGCGAGTAAAAGAGGGTAACTTGCTCAAAGAACAAATGCCCTCCCAGTTTGGTATTGCCATTCAGAATAATAGAAAAGATTCGTCGGCAAATGTTAATGATTCTTTTAACAAAAATCATAGCTCTATAGGTCAAATTGAACCAAATTTATCACTGCACGAAAGAAAAATAAATTACGAAGCTGCAAGGCAACGCATATTAGGATATACTCGTGTGTCCGAAAAAATTAGAAAATGTAGAGAGAGGTACCAGAAACGTAAATCTTTTCGTAGATGTGTAGAATCAACCATAATTGACGATTTTAATGATAATAGACCATATGCTAAAATACTATTAGGAACTTTAGAGACATTTGGTCTTCTTGATTCAGGTGCTTCTGTTAGTGTCTTAGGTAATGGATGTCATGACGTTATGGAAAAGCTTCAAATGGAATTTACTCCAATTTATAGTTCAATAAAGACTGCAGACGGAGGTTCTCAAGATGTAATTGGATTTTTAGAGATTCCAGTAACATACAAATATATTACCAAGAATGTTACATTTTATTTAGCTCCAAAATTAAAGCAGCCGGTTTATCTAGGCATTAATTTCTGGAAAGATTTTCAAATAGCTCCTCAACTTTTTGTGTCAGAAGTAACACTAGACAGTGATATATTCTCTTTAGATAACGGTAACAGTCACAGTCTAACTATACAACAACTTTATGACCTGAAACGAGTTATAGAGGAATTTCCATCATTCAAGAAACAAGGTTTGGGTCGGACAACACTTGAAATTCATAAAATAGACACTGGAGATAGTTTACCTTTCAAAATTAAGCATTATCCTCTGTCACCGCCTCGTCAACAGGAAGCATACGCAGAGTTAGATCGAATGTTGTCCTTGGGAGTGATTGAGGAGAGCAACAGCCCATATTGTAGCCCGGTTGTACTAGTTAGAAAACCCGGCAAAATTCGACTTTGTCTCGATTCAAGAAAACTGAACACTTTAACAAAAAAGGATGCATACCCTTTGCCACACATCAATGGCCTTCTAAGTAGATTACAGAACACTTACTACATATCAGGTATAGACCTTAAGGATGCCTTTTGGCAAATACCTTTAGATGAGTGTTCAAAGGAAAAGACCGCATTTGCAGTACCTGGTCGGCCACTGTGCCAGTTTACAGTAATGCCTTTCGGGCTCTGCAACGCTGCACAAAGGATGAGTCGACTTATGGATAAAGTTATTCCCAGTAGACTACGTGATAATGTTTTTATTTATCTCGATGATTTGCTGGTATGCACAGCCGATTTCAAGGCGCATATTGATATACTGCAAGAGGTAGCTAAATGCTTAAAATTAGCAAATTTATCGATCAACGTCGAAAAAAGTCGATTTTGTCAAAAAGAAATTAAATATTTAGGGTACATTGTAGGTCAGGGATGCTTACGAACGAACAAAGAAAAAGTTGATGCCATAACGAACTTTCCATTGCCTAAATCCCCCCGACAGATTAGAAGATATATTGGAATGACAGGTTGGTATAGGCAATTTATTCCAAATTTCGCAGATCTTGCTGCCCCTTTAACAGATTGCTTAAAAAAGTCAAAACAGTTTTTATTAACAGCGGATGCGGTAGCGGCATTCGAAAAGCTAAAGGAAGCTTTGACAACAGCTCCAGTTTTGGTCCAACCAAATTTCAATAAGCCATTCACAATTCAATGTGATGCTTCCAGAATTGGTGTAGGAGGTGTTTTAACTCAGCTTGGAGACGATGAAAAAGAACATCCTATTGCTTATGTATCTCAAAAGCTAAACAAAAATCAGAAAAACTACACTGTTACCGAATTGGAATGCTTAGCAGCTATTGTTTGCTTGAAAAGATTTAGGCCTTATGTAGAAGGGTTGCCATTTAAAATTATAACTGACCACTCTAGTCTTCGTTGGCTAATGTCACAGAAAGACTTGTCAGGCCGACTAGGACGCTGGAGTTTAAAACTACAAAGTTTTGATTTTGACATTGAATACAGAAAAGGATCTGCAAATATTGTTCCTGATGCTTTATCCAGGTTTGATATTGATGAAATTGCCCTTCAAAGTTTACCGATCGCAGCTGATATTGACCTAAACTCAGTTTTTTTCAAAGCCGATGAATACCTAAAGATTAAGTCTGAAATTGAAGTAAATCCACAAAATTTTCCAGATACAATTGTTTCCGATGGTTATGTTTATCAGCGAGTAAAGTTCAGAAAAGGAGAATTTGAAGAAGAGGCCTCATTGTGGCGACTGTGGCTGCCAAGTCAACTTCGTGAGAGAGTTGTGGAGAATAACCACAATTTCTCATCTGTCCATGGAGGCTTCGCTAAAACCCTACGGCGTGTACGGGAAAAGTATTTTTGGCCAAATATGTCGAAAGACATAAAACAATTTGTATCAAATTGCGAAATCTGTAAATGCGTAAAGCCTACCAACCAATTATTAAGACCCCGTATGGGCCAGCAAACTGTCACAGAAAGGCCATTTCAACGAATCTATATGGACCTGTTAGGACCATATCCAAGAACAAAATTGGGAAATAACATGGTATTTGTTGCAATTGACCATTTCAGCAAGTATATTTTTTTAAAGCCACTTAAAAAAGCTACAAGTGTAGCAATTATAAAGTATTTAGAAGAGACACTATTTCATCAGTTTGGCGTTCCACAATATATTCATTCTGACAATGGAAAACAATTTGTGTCTTCCCAAATGTGTGAATTCCTTAAGATCTATGGAATTAAACATATAAAAACTGCCTTCTATTCACCTCAGGCAAACGCCTCTGAGCGGACTAATAGGGAATTTTTGGTAAAACTACGTATTTTGTTAGGTGGTAAACAGGACAAGTGGGATATGCATGTCTCTAAAATTGCTAGCATTCTTCGCAGTGATTATCATGAAGCAATTAAGTGCTCTCCTTACTTCTGTGCTTTCGGATATAATATGATCTTGCATGGATCGGCCTACCCAATTTTGGAAAGGTTTGGATGTTTAACAGAAGGTCAGTTTAACTGTGTACCCAATGACTCCAGGTTGGCCATTTTACACGAAAAGGTTAAGGAAAATTTAGCTATTGCCCACGAAAAGTCTTCAAAGAGTTACAACATGAGAAGTCGAGATATTCAATTTAAAGAGGGACAAGAAATATTCAAGAAAAATTTTCAGCAATCGGACTTTAAGAAAGGTATAAATTCAAAGCTTCTGTCTCCTTACACAAAATGCAGAATAAGAAAAAAAGTTGGAACATCTTGTTATGAGTTAGAAACCCTTAATGGCAAATTCATTGGTCTATTTCATGCAAAAGACATTAAGCCATTCTAAAGAAGTATAAATTCCCGGCTAGATTTATTCTCAGGGTATGGTCGTGCCCCACAAATGTAATTAAAATCTGTTTTCCTTGTTTTCGACCTACATATATTCGGTCTGCAAAGAAGGTTTGTAGCAGATTTTGGCATTTCAAATTATTTTTTTTATGCAGTCACTTTTTTTATCGAAAATATAAAATCATTAATCTAGACTTATATTTCTCAAGACCATTCTAAGTTAGTCTAAATAGATTTATTTTTTTAAAAATGTCTAATTTAAATTTCTAACGATATACTTGCAAGGTTGATTAGATTGAGAACAGTTTTAGGTAATACAATCATATGATAGTTATAGAGCGAAAATTATCTATGATGATTGGCGAATTTCGAATGAGAAGTGGAATGCTGGAATCTAACTTCCTATTTGGTCTCTTGCGATTTTAGACAGCGATGAAGACAGACTTGCTTGTGGTCAGAAGTTGAAAAAGAACAATCGTGTTGAATCAAAAATACATCAATCAATAATCAATTTTAAATAGTGTATTACACCAGAAAAACTTAATTTTAAAATAATGTCGAGAATATTTGATTAACACAAAACACTGATGATCAAAAAAAAAAAATAAAATTAACAAACTAAATAGTGTACGTCTCATAATGGCAAAAGTTTGAACCATCTATCCACGCCATTCAAAAAGCAAATAATTTAAACAAAAAAAAAAATCCAATAATACAGTACAGTCATAAGTCAGTGCAGTACATCGTCATAAATATCAAGACAACTTAAATCTTCATCATCGCTCATGTGACGTCATATCAGCCATCACACCACTAACACGAGGTTCGTCAATCTGCAACCATCCTTGCCCCCTCATAAGCGGTTATCATCTGGGTCTCAACTTACAAATCTTCTTAACCTGTACCCGTGACGTCATTATAACAACAGGCAACTCTCGTTTTTTTGTGAAGTGTTACAACAATGCTATCGATGCCCTTGCCGCACTCCCGCGATGTCATAAGTACTATACTCAACTCTCTCATGGTATTCGTTCCAGCTTCAAGAGTCATTACCATCATCAATTTAATATACCATATGCGTTAATTATCATTAGAATACTACTCTCTTTACAATTTTAACACCAGAACTAGTAATTAACATTTAAGTTAATTATCATTAGCTTACGAGTATCATAATATTACTATGCAAGAGAGAGCATAATGGAAGTTTTGGAACTTTCCAACACTAGTTTTTAGATATTTAACATCATCATTAGATCTAATTATAATTTAACTATAACCACATAAATATCTTGCCGCATAGAAATATATATATATATTAATTCATTTCTCTTAATTTGTTATTGATTATTAGCAAGCAAGTTTGAATTTACCCAAAAAAAAAAAAAAAAAAAAAAAAAAAAAACAAACAACTATATCAACATCTTTTTAACGATTTTCTCAATTTGCAGATATTTATCCACCGCATGTATTGAGCTCGATCCATCGGAGTGCATAGAAACCAATTAAACTTAAAATTTGTTTGCAGATCAACGTAATCCAACTGGATAATCTGAAGTAAGTGAATTCAAACTAACTTGCATTCGATTTATTATATATCCTAATAATAATTTATTTTAGTAAGAAAAAGAATTATAAAAATATGATTCAGAAAAATTAATATTACTTTGAATGTTCGCTGACATAAATTATAAGATATTCTAACTTAAAGAATTCGAAGTTAAATAATGTTAAATTTGAAAGTTAAAGTTGTTTTTTAATAAATGGATTTGATATATGTTACATAATGGAATAGAATAGTGTCGAAATAAGGGAATGTGAACTAAGGTGAAAAAGGCGAGTATATTGATGAGGTAATTGGAATGCACTTATTAACTTAGTACAATGACAAGGTTAGAACTTGTAAAAAAAAAAAAAAAAATAAAAATCAACTAAGCATATCTAATGCTTCCGATATATAGTGCACAGTGATTTCAAAACCAAATGACAGATTCCGTAAATTTCTTTTAGACTTGGAATTTTTCAATTTATTCTCTTGCAAGCGGTACATATGTTTTGGTACGGTCAAGAACCCTCCCCAATCCGGCGAGCTAAGCCTTTTCATATATTCCAAGCTAGACTAAGCCGAAACATGCAAAATGTTAAAATAACTATAAAAATAGCTGCTGCAACAGAGATGGCGCCCAACGATGTCGGCAGATTGAAAAATTTGTCGGTATTGTAGTTCTTCAAGTTTGGTGAAAAAGTCATCGGATAAATTACTTAAGTATTAATTGTCCGAATCTTTGCGTTTTACCTATCCATATTGTATTACACTGAATTAAGTCCTATGGATTCACAATGTTATGTGATCATAGAGTTGTTCAGAGTACTCGTTTAAAATTGTATATATAGCATATCAGTTCAAGGGTTAGACAGTATTGGGTTTTCTTTAATTACTTTTTACTTTGCAACTCTTGCCTGATATTTGTCAGATCATTTAGTAGATACAATAGTTTTGACTTAAACTGTGTAAGTCTTCAGGAATGTTATTTAAAAGCGTACCTTAATAGCAACACAGTGGTAGGTCAAAATAAAATGTCAGTTGGAGGGAGTCTTGGAATTTCTGATACTGATTACGGTTCTCAATTTCTCAATTTTGAAGCCTTAGTTCACATTTCCGTAATTGAACATATATAAAGTTATATTTTTAATTTTTGTATCAAATCAGTTGATAAAGATTATTTTTTTTAAGTAATGACATCAAGGAAAAGGAAGGTTAGAAGCAAGTTAAATTCAGAAGATCCAACTAATAGCGATAGTCAAGTTAATTATACTGTTGATGAAGATTTCGAAAACCCATTTTCCTCTAGACCCCGTTTAAACAATAGCCCTATAGCCACAAGATCACGAACATTAGCTTCTCTTAGACAAGTTGTGGATAGCGAATTAGAGATGGAAGATAATAATGCGAATCATAGCATGACTCGTAGCGCACCACAACAGAGCAATACAGCTACAAATGCAACTGATTTGAATGAATTGTCATCGCGTCTGGAGAGAGTTTTAACACTCAATCATAATGTTTTCATGGGTGAAATTTCATCTTTAAGACAGACTTTGGCTGATGGTCTCAATAGACAGCAAGGTGATAATCACCAGACAATACGAAATGCTAACAGTTCACCTACAAATCATAGTCAGACTCGTACCAACGCAGCTCAGGTAAATAACATGTCCTTAAATAATCATAGTATATATTCTGATATAAGCCGGAGCGCGTCTTCTAATAACACCGTAAGAATTGATAAGTGGAACATTTCATACGATGGTACACAAGATGTTAACGATTTCTGGTTCAAGATCGAAACACTCAAAAGTCGGAGTAACTGTTCACCAGAGTATGTTGTTGCCAATTTTCACACACTTTTAAAAGATAAGGCAGAGAAGTGGTTTTGGACTTATTTAAAGAACAATCAGAGTACAACCTTTACCCAATTAAAAGGCGCAATGGTTAAACAGTTTGGTAGAACTGAGAATGATTGCGACAAAATGGTTCAAATGATTGAACGTAGGCAGCTTCCTAAAGAATCTTTTGATGATTACTTCACCGAAATGATAGGAATGAACTCTCGTTTGGCACAGCCAATGAGTGAGACAAAAATGATAGATTTGATTAAGAACAATCTAAAGGAAACCTTAGGATCACTACTATTCTCCACAGAGCTTTTTAGCTTAGACCACCTGCGGAACGTTGCCAGAAGAGCGGAAAAATACGTATCCCGACAACATCAACTAAAACTACAAAAAAGAGTTGTTTCCGAAATAGAAACAACAAATAAAAATGACGAATTGGTTGATAATGATATCGAAGTTGCTGCTTTTAAGCACCAGGGTTCTCATAATAGAGAACGGAAGGAAATAGACACAAAACATTTCAAATGCTGGAATTGTGACCAAATTGGGCACTCCTTTTACGATTGTCCGTCAGAAAAGCGTAATCTTTTCTGTTTTCGATGTGGGGAAAAAAATGTTTCGACCCCACAGTGCAAACGTCATACGGGAAACAGGAAAGCGAGCGAGTAAAAGAGGGTAACTTGCTCAAAGAACAAATGCCCTCCCAGTTTGGTATTGCCATTCAGAATAATAGAAAAGATTCGTCGGCAAATGTTAATGATTCTTTTAACAAAAATCATAGCTCTATAGGTCAAATTGAACCAAATTTATCACTGCACGAAAGAAAAATAAATTACGAAGCTGCAAGGCAACGCATATTAGGATATACTCGTGTGTCCGAAAAAATTAGAAAATGTAGAGAGAGGTACCAGAAACGTAAATCTTTTCGTAGATGTGTAGAATCAACCATAATTGACGATTTTAATGATAATAGACCATATGCTAAAATACTATTAGGAACTTTAGAGACATTTGGTCTTCTTGATTCAGGTGCTTCTGTTAGTGTCTTAGGTAATGGATGTCATGACGTTATGGAAAAGCTTCAAATGGAATTTACTCCAATTTATAGTTCAATAAAGACTGCAGACGGAGGTTCTCAAGATGTAATTGGATTTTTAGAGATTCCAGTAACATACAAATATATTACCAAGAATGTTACATTTTATTTAGCTCCAAAATTAAAGCAGCCGGTTTATCTAGGCATTAATTTCTGGAAAGATTTTCAAATAGCTCCTCAACTTTTTGTGTCAGAAGTAACACTAGACAGTGATATATTCTCTTTAGATAACGGTAACAGTCACAGTCTAACTATACAACAACTTTATGACCTGAAACGAGTTATAGAGGAATTTCCATCATTCAAGAAACAAGGTTTGGGTCGGACAACACTTGAAATTCATAAAATAGACACTGGAGATAGTTTACCTTTCAAAATTAAGCATTATCCTCTGTCACCGCCTCGTCAACAGGAAGCATACGCAGAGTTAGATCGAATGTTGTCCTTGGGAGTGATTGAGGAGAGCAACAGCCCATATTGTAGCCCGGTTGTACTAGTTAGAAAACCCGGCAAAATTCGACTTTGTCTCGATTCAAGAAAACTGAACACTTTAACAAAAAAGGATGCATACCCTTTGCCACACATCAATGGCCTTCTAAGTAGATTACAGAACACTTACTACATATCAGGTATAGACCTTAAGGATGCCTTTTGGCAAATACCTTTAGATGAGTGTTCAAAGGAAAAGACCGCATTTGCAGTACCTGGTCGGCCACTGTGCCAGTTTACAGTAATGCCTTTCGGGCTCTGCAACGCTGCACAAAGGATGAGTCGACTTATGGATAAAGTTATTCCCAGTAGACTACGTGATAATGTTTTTATTTATCTCGATGATTTGCTGGTATGCACAGCCGATTTCAAGGCGCATATTGATATACTGCAAGAGGTAGCTAAATGCTTAAAATTAGCAAATTTATCGATCAACGTCGAAAAAAGTCGATTTTGTCAAAAGAAATTAAATATTTAGGGTACATTGTAGGTCAGGGATGCTTACGAACGAACAAAGAAAAAGTTGATGCCATAACGAACTTTCCATTGCCTAAATCCCCCCGACAGATTAGAAGATATATTGGAATGACAGGTTGGTATAGGCAATTTATTCCAAATTTCGCAGATCTTGCTGCCCCTTTAACAGATTGCTTAAAAAAGTCAAAACAGTTTTTATTAACAGCGGATGCGGTAGCGGCATTCGAAAAGCTAAAGGAAGCTTTGACAACAGCTCCAGTTTTGGTCCAACCAAATTTCAATAAGCCATTCACAATTCAATGTGATGCTTCCAGAATTGGTGTAGGAGGTGTTTTAACTCAGCTTGGAGACGATGAAAAAGAACATCCTATTGCTTATGTATCTCAAAAGCTAAACAAAAATCAGAAAAACTACACTGTTACCGAATTGGAATGCTTAGCAGCTATTGTTTGCTTGAAAAGATTTAGGCCTTATGTAGAAGGGTTGCCATTTAAAATTATAACTGACCACTCTAGTCTTCGTTGGCTAATGTCACAGAAAGACTTGTCAGGCCGACTAGGACGCTGGAGTTTAAAACTACAAAGTTTTGATTTTGACATTGAATACAGAAAAGGATCTGCAAATATTGTTCCTGATGCTTTATCCAGGTTTGATATTGATGAAATTGCCCTTCAAAGTTTACCGATCGCAGCTGATATTGACCTAAACTCAGTTTTTTCAAAGCCGATGAATACCTAAAGATTAAGTCTGAAATTGAAGTAAATCCACAAAATTTTCCAGATACAATTGTTTCCGATGGTTATGTTTATCAGCGAGTAAAGTTCAGAAAAGGAGAATTTGAAGAAGAGGCCTCATTGTGGCGACTGTGGCTGCCAAGTCAACTTCGTGAGAGAGTTGTGGAGAATAACCACAATTTCTCATCTGTCCATGGAGGCTTCGCTAAAACCCTACGGCGTGTACGGGAAAAGTATTTTTGGCCAAATATGTCGAAAGACATAAAACAATTTGTATCAAATTGCGAAATCTGTAAATGCGTAAAGCCTACCAACCAATTATTAAGAGACCCCGTATGGGCCAGCAAACTGTCACAGAAAGGCCATTTCAACGAATCTATATGGACCTGTTAGGACCATATCCAAGAACAAAATTGGGAAATAACATGGTATTTGTTGCAATTGACCATTTCAGCAAGTATATTTTTTTAAAGCCACTTAAAAAAGCTACAAGTGTAGCAATTATAAAGTATTTAGAAGAGACACTATTTCATCAGTTTGGCGTTCCACAATATATTCATTCTGACAATGGAAAACAATTTGTGTCTTCCCAAATGTGTGAATTCCTTAAGATCTATGGAATTAAACATATAAAAACTGCCTTCTATTCACCTCAGGCAAACGCCTCTGAGCGGACTAATAGGGAATTTTTGGTAAAACTACGTATTTTGTTAGGTGGTAAACAGGACAAGTGGGATATGCATGTCTCTAAAATTGCTAGCATTCTTCGCAGTGATTATCATGAAGCAATTAAGTGCTCTCCTTACTTCTGTGCTTTCGGATATAATATGATCTTGCATGGATCGGCCTACCCAATTTTGGAAAGGTTTGGATGTTTAACAGAAGGTCAGTTTAACTGTGTACCCAATGACTCCAGGTTGGCCATTTTACACGAAAAGGTTAAGGAAAATTTAGCTATTGCCCACGAAAAGTCTTCAAAGAGTTACAACATGAGAAGTCGAGATATTCAATTTAAAGAGGGACAAGAAATATTCAAGAAAAATTTTCAGCAATCGGACTTTAAGAAAGGTATAAATTCAAAGCTTCTGTCTCCTTACACAAAATGCAGAATAAGAAAAAAAGTTGGAACATCTTGTTATGAGTTAGAAACCCTTAATGGCAAATTCATTGGTCTATTTCATGCAAAAGACATTAAGCCATTCTAAAGAAGTATAAATTCCCGGCTAGATTTATTCTCAGGGTATGGTCGTGCCCCACAAATGTAATTAAAATCTGTTTTCCTTGTTTTCGACCTACATATATTCGGTCTGCAAAGAAGGTTTGTAGCAGATTTTGGCATTTCAAATTATTTTTTTTATGCAGTCACTTTTTTTATCGAAAATATAAAATCATTAATCTAGACTTATATTTCTCAAGACCATTCTAAGTTAGTCTAAATAGATTTATTTTTTTAAAAATGTCTAATTTAAATTTCTAACGATATACTTGCAAGGTTGATTAGATTGAGAACAGTTTTAGGTAATACAATCATATGATAGTTATAGAGCGAAAATTATCTATGATGATTGGCGAATTTCGAATGAGAAGTGGAATGCTGGAATCTAACTTCCTATTTGGTCTCTTGCGATTTTAGACAGCGATGAAGACAGACTTGCTTGTGGTCAGAAGTTGAAAAAGAACAATCGTGTTGAATCAAAAATACATCAATCAATAATCAATTTTAAATAGTGTATTACACCAGAAAAACTTAATTTTAAAATAATGTCGAGAATATTTGATTAACACAAAACACTGATGATCAAAAAAAAAAAATAAAATTAACAAACTAAATAGTGTACGTCTCATAATGGCAAAAGTTTGAACCATCTATCCACGCCATTCAAAAAGCAAATAATTTAAACAAAAAAAAAAATCCAATAATACAGTACAGTCATAAGTCAGTGCAGTACATCGTCATAAATATCAAGACAACTTAAATCTTCATCATCGCTCATGTGACGTCATATCAGCCATCACACCACTAACACGAGGTTCGTCAATCTGCAACCATCCTTGCCCCCTCATAAGCGGTTATCATCTGGGTCTCAACTTACAAATCTTCTTAACCTGTACCCGTGACGTCATTATAACAACAGGCAACTCTCGTTTTTTTGTGAAGTGTTACAACAATGCTATCGATGCCCTTGCCGCACTCCCGCGATGTCATAAGTACTATACTCAACTCTCTCATGGTATTCGTTCCAGCTTCAAGAGTCATTACCATCATCAATTTAATATACCATATGCGTTAATTATCATTAGAATACTACTCTCTTTACAATTTTAACACCAGAACTAGTAATTAACATTTAAGTTAATTATCATTAGCTTACGAGTATCATAATATTACTATGCAAGAGAGAGCATAATGGAAGTTTTGGAACTTTCCAACACTAGTTTTTAGATATTTAACATCATCATTAGATCTAATTATAATTTAACTATAACCACATAAATATCTTGCCGCATAGAAATATATATATATATTAATTCATTTCTCTTAATTTGTTATTGATTATTAGCAAGCAAGTTTGAATTTACCCAAAAAAAAAAAAAAAAAAAAAAAAAAAAAAAAACAAACAACTATATCAACATCTTTTTAACGATTTTCTCAATTTGCAGATATTTATCCACCGCATGTATTGAGCTCGATCCATCGGAGTGCATAGAAACCAATTAAACTTAAAATTTGTTTGCAGATCAACGTAATCCAACTGGATAATCTGAAGTAAGTGAATTCAAACTAACTTGCATTCGATTTATTATATATCCTAATAATAATTTATTTTAGTAAGAAAAAGAATTATAAAAATATGATTCAGAAAAATTAATATTACTTTGAATGTTCGCTGACATAAATTATAAGATATTCTAACTTAAAGAATTCGAAGTTAAATAATGTTAAATTTGAAAGTTAAAGTTTTTTTTTAATAAATGGATTTGATATATGTTACATAATGGAATAGAATAGTGTCGAAATAAGGGAATGTGAACTAAGGTGAAAAAGGCGAGTATATTGATGAGGTAATTGGAATGCACTTATTAACTTAGTACAATGACAAGGTTAGAACTTGTAAAAAAAAAAAAAAAAATAAAAATCAACTAAGCATATCTAATGCTTCCGATATATAGTGCACAGTGATTTCAAAACCAAATGACAGATTCCGTAAATTTCTTTTAGACTTGGAATTTTTCAATTTATTCTCTTGCAAGCGGTACATATGTTTTGGTACGGTCAAGAACCCTCCCAATCCGGCGAGCTAAGCCTTTTCATATATTCCAAGCTAGACTAAGCCGAAACATGCAAAATGTTAAAATAACTATAAAAATAGCTGCTGCAACAGTTTTCATTGTTTTTGTTGCTGCTGAAGCTGTTATTGTTTTTTATCTTTAACTAAAGTATTAAGTGTCCTTTGCCTGTCGTCTTACATCAGGACACAGCGCACAAACTGGAAATGGTTATGCTAATTGATTGTGGGCTAGGCGACGATGCTTTCGTTGTGTAATCTTACTATGATGTCACGACAAAACCAGAGCAGCAACATAATTCATAATAGTAAGTTTCTAATTTAGCAATGGGTCTGCATGGCAGTTTCCTACCCCATCGTATTAAATAGCTGTGTATTTATGGCGGATAAACTTCTTTGTCAAGGATTTATGTCTGCCGGCCAGATAGTGTTTTTCATTGTATTAACAAAATTACAATGACAATACCATTGGTGTTGGCTTCCAGTGGGGGATGAGAGCATTGACTTGAGTGTTCAGTAACAGTTAGTAAGAAACATTTTCGCTAAAATCAATGACTACCAGCGTGGTAAATGTTTACTCCTTGTTAATGTTCAAAGTAAAATTCCTTTGCTGACAATGGATGTATAATTTCTATAGCTTACAAGAAATCTTAAGTTACCTGTCACTGATAATAACTTGGCTAAAATCTTTAAATATATCAACCCAAGGAGAGCTTCTTAGCATAAGTCATGGATGATTTTTACATACAACTTTAATACTAAGCGCCTTAATTTTTGTTAAGAAACGTCGGTTGAGTACGATTTTTGTCTAATTATATACATTTCTAGGCTTTTTTGAACAGTGGGTAGGGTGGAAATAAGAAGCTGATAGTGGGTGATAGTACCTGAAGCGATGAATATAATCGCTGCAAACTGAAGTCCTAGGTAATAAAGCAACGATGATGAAAATTAAAATTAAGAACGTGTATCATTTTGCAGTAAGAAGCATTGATCAGAAATATGAAACAATTTTACTCTTCAAATGATTTAATCGTTACTCACAACCGGAAACTAAAGTTAATTATTAGCAAAATTTAAAAACAAAACTAAAAACCATGTTTTCACAAAATACTCGATTTTCCCACTAAACTTACAAAGCTAAGCTGTGTGTTGCTATTTCCTGGTAAGTGCAATTACATAACAAATATAATCGCACACTTTTATAAGACCCATTAATATGTTCCCCTTATATACAAATTCGCTGTAACTTTTCGTTTACGAAATGCGGTTATCAAATTATTTCTAATTTAAAATTCCCACTTTGTAATGCAGTAGGTGGCACAAGAATTGGAACATGTCAAGTGTTGTGGTATGTTGAAAGGCTTTTCATAGCCCACTACTAACTTAATATTCGTGTGCACTGCAACGTCATCACCAACACCCAACCGTTTACTTTTATACGCATGCACATGCACACACACACACTCTAACACATACACTAAGTCATATGGTTAAATGTGGTCTGCTAAACGTCAGTCTGAAAACAAAATTCTTAGTTTTTCTACATTGCAATGTAGGCGTTTAGAAGTCGACGCAGTGGTGGAAATGTGTGTAAGTGTGTGACACATTCACGGCATGCCAAAACAGTCACTTATGTTCATCACAAGCCATACATAAGCACACAAACGCTGTGTGTGTACTAGTTTGAGTGTGTTACATACATTTGTAATTTTTGTATCTCTGGAGTGCAGTCAGTCATTCAGTCAGTAGGTTTTTTTTCTATCCCCTTCGCTCTTCCTCTCTTTCTCTTCCTCATTCACTATTTTCCCTTATTCGTTTATGCAAAACTTTATTTCTCAAGTATGAGTGTGACATACACGTATGTGTGTGTGTGTGTGTGTATGTGTGTTTGGTTTGTGTCTGCGAGTGATTTTTAACATAGCACTCAAGACGTACTTGTATTGTGCCGGATGTAAAGTTTATTTAATGTAATGTGACAAGTGTTTTTACTACTTCGTCTTCGTTTTGTACTGCTTCAGCTGCTGCTGCCACTACTACAGATACTACATAACTTCTCCTTCTACTGCTACTTCTACAACTATTACTCCAAATAGTGTTTCCTTTCATCGTAGACGCATGTACGAGGGTGTTTTGTTCAGGTCCTATAATGTTATAAAATATAATAAGACTTTATTTTTGGGGTCTACTTTTTTAGTAGCTATATGACAACTTAAAAAATGTATTGCCAACTATGAATTCGCATCCAAATTCGTTTCTCTTTTCATGGCAGCTGTAAAATATATCACATTTCTTTCGTCCTCCGCATCCCTGTCCCGTCCATCGCATTTCCTGTACCTTGATTTTGTCGAGAACATCCGTCATTTGGATAGAGGCACCATATCTATATAGAGTTTGGACATTCCAGGTACATACCTTAAATCATGGTCCTTATAACGTTTGCGGGGTTCGTCAAAATTTGGAGGGTTTCTTGATTTTCTTTTCCCTGTGTTTTCATAATAATTTTTTTTGTTCAAGAAAAGTGGCTTATTAGGCCACCGCGTCCGATCCTAGTTTCCTGGGGCTGCCAAAGCCAATAAGAGAGCCTTTGTGTTGAGGTTAGTACGATAAAATTTGATTCCCTTCATCTCATTACCAGATCATCCTCGTTCTCGACGTGCTTATGTCAGCACATGTATATTATGATGCATTTGTAAGATCTTGTAGCTGTTTCCCATACCAACGTTAGTGTTGCTGTCGTTGTTGTCGCCGGTGTTGTGTTTTACAAGAATGTACTATAATAAGTCTTTAGAATACCACAACGAGCATAAATACTTGTAGAAAATTTTATACGCCCATACACACACAGTCTTGCATGCAATTACATATACAGCCACAATTACATAGAGGACATTTAGTAACAGTGTTATTTCTGTGGCATATGTGGAGCATGATTTAATTCAATTTCTTGGTTTTTAGAGATACTTTTTACTTACAGTTTTCCGTTGCTTTGGTTTCTATTCTATTTTATTCTGTTTTTTTTTTTACTAAAATGCCAGTGTTTCCTTTTAAACTTTTTTTTTTGTATCACTTGCCTACTTAAGCCTGGCCGAATGTACGAGTATAGGTGAAAGAGCTAAAGAGAGCGTTGTTGTATACTTGTGTTCGTGTATGTGTTATGTGTGTGTTTATATTTCGTTATACTCATATTTGTTATGCAAATATATTTAAAATCATGCCGCGGTTGACATCTTATGGCTCATAAACCAAACGGAATTAAAGTTTTCTTTTTATTTTGCTACTTCATCTTGTGTGATAACGTTGCAAGTAAGAAGTTTCAGTACTTCTATACTTCCATCACAGTTGTTGGAGTAATTTTTGCCATGGAAGTTACATGCCAAATAGGTGGTTGATGCTAAATTTTTTTTTCATGTAGATTTTAGTAATTGCTTGAACTATATGTCATCCCTCGAAAGTAATGATTCGATAATTAAGAAAATTTTGTAAATTAATTTTTATTTGATTTTGTTTTCGGGAGGCTGGAAATCCGTTAAAAACTTAAAATGTTAGTTAGTGTACGGCATTTTGTTAACTTAGCTTTAAACTCATAAAACTAGATATACAAAACCTTAACCCGGCAACAAATGTAAAACGATCAAATTCAATATCACTGGGGTGGATAAGGTAATTCGAGCAAACATCTAACAAGAAATATAAACTTAAATAGGTGGAGTAAACCTCCCGTGTTCTTAAGATTCACAAATGAATACAAAATATTTAAAGTAAACTATTATCAAAATTTGGAGGAGTTTCTTATTGGAAAAATTACGCAAAACGTTCAATAAACTCTTACATTGTGCAAAATTTGACTACATTCAGCTTACTTACAAAAAAGTTATGCATGTAAAGTTATGGGGCAAATATACTTCAGTTGTCAGTTCGTAAGTTATGGGAAAAACATAAAATTTTAAAAATGGAAAAATGAAAGGCGCGAGTTTTGGTCAGCCGATATAGTCCATATTTATACGAAAGTCAAATTTTTATAAGCGTACTACATCTTACGCAAAATATAACTGAATTCAGTGTGCTTACAGAAATGATATGTATGTAAAACTGCAAGGGTTTAATCGGTCATTTTTATGAGAGGTACCAGAACAGAAAAGAGAAACCAGGAAAGGGTAGACCGATATTGTCCATATTTATGTGAAAGTCAAAATTTTTATAAGCGTACAGCTTACGCAAAATATTACCATGGAGGGTCAATTAGCTGATTTGTATGGAAGGTACCAGAAGGGGTGTTAAAAAGGTATCGCATTTCTGGGGGTTTGTCCACTATTACAACATAATTAAACTGTTTTAATGATATCCAAAAATAAGTAATTTTGTTTGGGGTGTACCAGAAGGTACATTAAAAGGGTGGTTAAATTGTAAGGGCAGATGTTGAATGTGAACCACACCTAAACGACAAATTCTTTCTGCATTTCATTTGACATTTCTCAATTTCAGACCAATTTGAACCATGAAAAGATACACTATCGAGCAACACGTTAAAGTAATTCAGGCTTATGTTGTGATTTATTAATTGTAGTTGTGTTATTATTATACGTTTGCTTATTACATAAATGGGCAAAGCCATGGGAAAAATGAATGATGAATAAATAAAAGACAGCTGGAGACTGAGAGTAGATAAGAGTCAGAACCAGACTGTGAGAAGCACATATGCCAATGTATTATAATTTCAGCAAGGCAAAAAAAAAACGGTAAGTATCAAAAAAGAAAAACCCAAACCATCCTCTCATCCCCCTTGCCCACCAAATGTGAATTAGTGCCTAAAGGCGCTGAAAAACCTAGCGCTGTGCCTCGCGTCAAAAAAGGGCAACAAGGACAGCCTCAGAGGCTGTTATATTACAGACTTTTAGTTTTTGTTATTTGAGAAGATATGAAATATCATTAAAACGTATTGCATGAATTATTTTGTTCTTGGTTCTTTTTATTTACCTGTTTTGAAGCTGTTACCATATGGTCACAGTCGTCATTACGCTATTAAAAATTGATATTTTTCTGAAATTTTTCGACGTACTTTTTTTATGTAAAATTCGTTTTTTAACTAATTTATATGTTGTACTGCCAAAATCTTTAAAAAATTCCCATTATTTCGCTCTCGTCATTAAAGGGTTAATACAACTTTTTTGTTGTTGTTGGATGTAAAAGTGTAGCTTTTGATTCTCTTTCATTCCTCATATTCGGTTTTTGGATTATGGCCCCTTAAGTACATCTGCATCAAAATTCAGTGGTGCGTATAATTTTCTGCTCTCCAGTGTAAATCATTTATTACGACGCAAAAGTGTAACACATAGAAGGAGTCACTTTAGACCAGTGAACAGCAGCCCAATAAAACCACAATATAAGTTTGTGTTGCTGAGTTGCTCTTTTCCTTCTCTCACCGTAGTGAAGGAAATTGTTATATATATTTTTTTTTATAACTATAAACAAAATTATAACATAAAAATCCAGGAAATAATTAATCACGGCAGTAACGTACATTAACATATTAGAATTCATTTTTACTGAAAAAATGCATTTCTATTATTGCCGTGCTAACAACAAGCGTCGACACAACCGCATCGGACGAATGCTCAAGCGAGACTGAATGGATTTGTTTGTTTTCGTTCAATGTGTGTGAGAATACATGTGTGGTTCTCTCGCTCATGTTGCCCAAGTGCTAGCTCTCGCCGTTCGCTGCTTTAGACCTTAGGTTTCTTTGAATCAAATTCGATTCTTGACTTTTTAAGACGTTTGATCCATTCCCGTTTTTCTGTTTGTTCGGCTGGTACGTACAATAACTTAGTTACCTATTGTTTTAAAACTTTGCATGGGTTAATATTTTCCCAAGATAACTTCCGGGATTGCATGTGGGCTACATGGCCACGATCCTTCTGGTATCGTTCCGCCCACTTTTGAAATCGAATAATATTATCAATACATTAACGCGATCGTGCCCAAATTCTTTATTTGGTAAACATATAAGTGGATAAAGTTTTTGAAGAAAAAATTAGAAGTCTAGCCACGCCCATTTTTGGTACCTTCCATACAAATGTACCATTCCGCCCACTTTAGAAATTGGGTGAGGGGGTTGGCTTGTAGCTTGTGGCAGATCTAAAATTATGTCATAGGTTTGTTTGATTGGATTAGCCCCAGTAATATGACACATCTTAAGGTTAGGCTGTGGACGCGTGTAATCTGGTAAAAACCAGACCACACTACACACCGAGATGAGAATGTGATTGTCCGTTAAAAAGGAATGGGAGGAGAAAGAAGGAAAGAAAGAAAGTAGGGATAGAGAAGAAAATAAAAAATCGTGGAAACACCAATTGTTATCTCGGTTGACATATTCAATCTCCTCATCGGACTGAGGAGAGAGACTCTAGGTCAGGGATCGGAAAACAAATCGCACTATATTTTGTGAAATGGAACTATCCTTCTCTCTACACACTTCAAAAATTTTGTGTTGGTTTAATAAATCCGCTACGCGTCGTTTTCTTTTCGGTTTCTCTCACACACTGAATAAGAGATACACAAAATCTATTCTCGCTTGATTTAAATTTGACATCCACCAGATGATATAAGATGTGGTATAACCAAGAAAAAGTAAGCTTTTAAAGTTGTAAGTCCTTGTTGATCCTAAATCTTCAAAACTTATGTTACTTTCTTATGAAGTTAAATTTGCACCATTATAACTACAACTTATACATAAAACCTCGATTCATGGACCAAATATGGCCAGGCGACTAAAAAATTGCACAAAATCAATCCTTGTGTTATCCAAAAACCATACTCCGGCAGCGTTAGCTCCTAAAACCCGACTGAATTCGATATCGTCAATCAATTGGACATAAATTCTTATGTGGATCGTGGAAACAAGCTGATCAATGGCTATGTTCTGGATTTTGTATGATTTGCCACCCAATCAATCTAACAAGAAGTTACCCATTAAATATCATATCCTCACTGAGAGTCACGAAAGCCTTTTCCTATTTTTTTTAGGCCAGGATAAAGTATTTGCATTTATTATTTTTCCCTTCTGTTATAGAAACTACCATTCTTAGCTGAGCATCAAGAGTGATATTGCATTTCCTTTGTATAGAATACGCCTTGATTTTTTTCCATTACATAACGTTTAAATTTAATCATACCATACCACTACTTAAATCATCCAGCAAGAGAAACAGAACACTTTTCATAAACACAGACACACCCACAACATTAGCCCCAGGATACTAAGCAAATAACTTAGCCATGAAGTCAAACAGGAGCACACATGTACCCATTAAATATCCATTGATTGTATTTGACTGTAATTGTTGCTAAAAAATAGAAGAAAAAAATGTGTTTAAATATATAACAGTTTGTACGTTGGAGCGAGTGTCCTTGTCCATTCCCATTCAAACACATACACACATACACATACACAACAAAACACATATATTATTCATGAGGCTATAAAATTGCTCAATTTTCAGACCATTAAGAAAATTTACGCCTTTTCACCCAACAGCAACAGCAGCAACAACAGGACCAACACCAATAGTGAAGAAATTACGATGGTACTCTTCCAATGCACAACACAGACTTTTAGACTTTTAGATTCGAAATAAGAAGAATTATAAGAAATTGCACGAGTACTATGTAGTGCTCGTACGAACTCTAGAAGTATCGGCGTACTTACACATCTGTGAGGCATGTGACTCAAGATGTTGAGTGGAGCACATGGAGAAGACAACAAATAGAATGCGAGAATGCCACAAGAGCCATTACCATTACAAGATTTCATTCACAATGATAGTCTTTTATTGCTACCACTGGCACTGCAATATAAAAATTTGTTGGTTACAGTGGAGCAAACAAAAGAAGCGTTTTGTGAAATATGAAAACAGTGTAATAACTAGAATTAATGCTAGGCAATACTTAGGAAGGACTGTATTCACATAAAGTACATAGCATTTAAACCATTCCGTAAAGTAAACCAGAGGAAAATGGCACTGTTATTGGATGATTATGAGATGATGTAAGTAAATTGGGTAAAAAAAGATGGGCAACACTCTCCTTTGGTACCTATAAGTTACTGAAACCCAGCCAAAGCTTTGTGTAAGCAGTTGGATAAGAAGTGAATAATTAAATGGAATCTTTGAAGATTCGATTCAATCGGCATCTTAAAATGTTCAGTAAAAAATTTTAGCCATTTGAATCCACGGTATTTTCTGGTTAAATTGAAACACACACACACAGACGCATAGACACACAAAGAGCATTCCCTTTGTTAACAAGTTCCATCCACTACAAACAAGCAAAATGAAATTATTTTAAATGTTGAAGATTTCTTCCCCACTGCCTTGAGGTAGAAATCAGACATGGTACATATGGTCTTTACCACACGTGTAGCCCGCCACTACACCGAATAAGACAATCTCTGTTTTGGGTTTCCTGTAGGTTCCTTTTACCTCCTTAGAGTTTACTTCAAATGTGGTTGATGCTAAGGGCAAATGGAGCAGGAGTGAAAACTGCAACGACAGCAGCAGCACAACTGACTTGTGGCATTTTGGTTTAAATGCAGTCTAAGGTTCAGCAATTGTAAACTGTAACTACATGGGATTATATATATATATATATATATACAGATACATATATATCTACAATATATCCCATACATTTGTCTGCAAGTTCCGGACGTCTCTTTTGCTTATGGTTTCTTTGTACCCTTATGACTCCTGCCATCGTAATGTAACGTTAAAGGATAGAACAGTAACAAAAACAACTACAACTACAAAAAAACTCAGTTCATAAGTCACTTTTCGCTCCTTCAGTAGCTGCGGCTGGCATTGAGAATGTGTTTCATTTCAGAGATAATTCAACTTGAAATGGATAATAATATGCATGTGTGAAAATAGGATAATTCGTTCGTTTTTCGACCTTTTTTCCCACTCACTGCCATTCACCGGCTTCATTCCGGTTGAGTTTTATTTAAAGTCGAATCTTAAGATTTATTATGCATTTTATTTAATACTACACCAGTTTTTCTGCTCTCTTTCGATGGTGGCAATGGAAAACTTTGAAATATATCTTTTGAATGTCAAAATAGGTTTTTGTTTCTTGGAGGGGTGTTTTTTTTATCCAAAATCCTCCTTATAAATTGCTCTGTTTCATATTATTGAGTTTTTCTTCTTTGCGCTAAGTTAATCATGTGTGTGAGTAAAAGGAATCTTATTTTTTTTTGTTGCAATTTCGTTTTGTATGCATTTGGTATATACGCAGAGAAACTAAATTTTCCCTAAAGACTGATGATAATCAATGCTGTTTGATGAAAATGAGGGTTTCTATCTTTTTTTTGTGCAACATATACTTTGTTGCATTTTTTGTTCGTACTGAATACTTTTTGGGGAAGGATTCTAATACGGATAGCTATTGGAATTTCGGGGAAAAATTACTACTGTCGGAATATAGAAAATTCAACAGCACCATATTTAGGGTATCTTTATCTTAATCTTATACTAGCGCAGACAGATGGAGTCGTTATAATAATTTTTCGAGCCATACTCCGCAAAGGGTATGGTAACTTTACCGCTAAAAAAAAGTTCTCGTATCACCCGTAACGTGGAAGATGAAGATTGTAGTGGCCGGAAGAAGCCTTAATTTCAGGACTACTTTCAAGTTCTCAAAGTTATGCCAGTAGACTAAGAGTTCGTTAAACTAAGCTGGCGACCGACTGGTATAAGCAGAACTAAACTTAAAGAAAGTGCTAATTCTAGTAGTACAATGAACGGCAATTTTCGAACCATGGCTGTGGGCAAACATACTTAGGTCATAAGATGACTACTTCCAGCCTAACGGGGAACTTTGGTTCCTGGCCGATGGTGGTAATTATAATTAGGTAACCAATGTATAGTTTGCGATCTGGGAAGTTTGAGTTGAGCTTTGTAGTTGTTTCTACAAAGTTTTTAGATCCAGTTGAAGTGTATGGTGAATGGCCTTGGCCAGGTCTACGGATCTGTTCCGAGGAGTAGTGTCTGCTGACGTTTTAAAGTCAGATTATTGCGGATGATATTGAAATTAGTAATGTTCGGAGGGATAGTGTCCATAGATCATGCTAATCGTCAATTGATCGAAATATGTTAAAACACAGATGGATGAAGCCAATCGGATGGGAAACTTTGTTCAACGCTGGATGAAGGCAGATTTGTGAATTATCACTCTCTCTGTAGATGGGTAGAGAGTTGTTGTCGAAACGGGATACATATTCCTGACGCCGTTTGTGTCTGCAGTGAACGCAATAGTTCTATGGTGATGCATGTTTTAAAATAAGCTTCTAATTAGTCCAAAGCAAGGACAAAAATGCGGGCCTTAACAGCGGCATTGTAGAATGTTAATTTGGGGTGGAGCCCACCATCTGGTCAGACCTTCTCTGTGATACTAGATGTAAACCACACTTAGGAATCACTTCCAATTATCTTCAAACTCTACTTGATATCAAATTCTACTTGCTACTATACCCTTCGGGAAGTGGTTGGCAATTGTCAAAAAGTAAATGTTCAGAGATAAGCAAAAGGCGACGTGTCACTAAACGGGTTGAAAAGTGATTAAAATGTATCAGTTTGACTGAAGTGTAGTAGTATGAGTCGGTCCCGTACAAAAAATTAAGTCGAAGCCGATACTCCCTACGATTGGTCAATGCACCCTACATACGGCACTTATATATTTTATAGAGTTATTTGGTGTTATATCAAAAAAAGCTCATACTGTTATTCTTGTTCTGTAAAAGGCTCCGTTTTCCCTTTAGTAACTTTTGACTTCGAAGTCAATTTTGAATATTGACTTGCTGTATTTCATTTTTTATATCCATATGGATACCCATTTCTTATAATTTCCATGAAGACCACTCCAAATCATGAAACTTTAGATTTAAAAGTTTTTACGTTAATTCACAAATATAAAAGTTATGGAGGTTTAAGACAAGTAAGAAAGTTTTTGTCGGTTAAACCGACTTACATACCCTCACCTTTAGTTAAAACCAAAAATTTGCAAGTATACAAGCTTAAGGGAGGTACCAGAAGGGGCGTGGCTAGATTTCCAGTTTTTTCTCCAAAACTTTATCCTGTTATAGCTTTACTAAATATAGAATTTGAGAACGATCGTGTCCGGTATATTGATATTAGTATTCGGTCTCTAAAGTGGGCGGAATGGTACAATTGTATGGGAGGTACCAGAAGGGGTATGGCTGGACATCTAATTTTTCTTCAAAACCTTATATTACTATAGCTTTACGAAATACGGAATTTGGCTACGATCGGGTTGGGTATATTGACATTATTGCTTGATTATTTAAGTGGGCCGAATGGTACATTTGTGTGGAAGGGCCGCGTTGGGTGTATAGATATTATTACTCGATTACTAAAGTCTATTTGCAAGGGAGGTACCAAAGGGGCGTGGCAATGTTGCCGATATGCAATCCCGAAAGTAGTTTTGGGAAAATATCAACCCTTGTTTAGTTTTAAAACAAATGTTTGCGTCTTTCGAAAGTTATCGTGACATGGCTCAAACGACTTAAAAAGTCATGAATCGAATTTGTTTCAAAAAAACCTGCGATCTAAAATCACTTTTTCAATATGTTTAACACATGGGTCATATCAAATGATATGTACATAAAAATGTTGGTCACCCTACACCAAAAATAATTAATTATTTGTGCTGTGCTGTCTTTTGGAGTCCTATTGAGATTGAAACATGTGCCACCACGTTGATCCTATGGCAGGTCCGGTAAAACAGACACATGACTGGTCCAAGTTAGTGCATAGGTAGTAAATTCACACCGCCAATGTCAAAGACTTATTAAATTGACGTGTGGACTTATTAAATTTGAGTTAGAGCCAGGACCGGTCCCTACCCACCATGGACCAATTATAGTTCTACTTCTGTGGTAGTTTGGTTTTTCGTAGGATATGTTTTATAAAGACACTAAAGAACTAAACAAATGTACCGAACAGTACCAGCGTTTAGAAAAACTTGTAACCGGAAAAAAGATTTTTTTGTCAGAAAATTGTATTATAATATAAACAAGTCGTTCCTGAAAGTTTCATTAAAAAATTCTAAAGTATAGATTTCTAGTAATTTACTTTAGAAGTTTAAATTTGTTTGCAACATGTTCATTCATTTGTAATATACTGTCGAGATTTCCCTATTATATATTTCATCTAGCTGACGTAAGCAACTTTGTTTTGCCTTCAAATTATTTGTTATTTGTTGAGGACAAAAAAGAAACATTTTAAATTTCCACTAAAACGCCACCTATCGGATCCAAAAGTATCCTAACTTCAAAGTTGAAACAAATTCTACAAAACCAACTAAATTTTATTGAAATCGGCTGGGCGGTTTTAAAGATTGACGTGTACGAACACAGTGACACATGATTTTCATATACATATTTACTTATTTTATTTCCATTTACACCCCATGAATGGGCTATGGGATAGCCACTCGAGTGAATTAACATGCTTTATATTATAGATTCACAACAAACGGCACCTACTTGTTTATCGACGAATGCGAACGTCACTGTTTGAGAAGCTTTTTACTACACATGCCGTTTGACTCGACACTTTATAGCGAAGTTTCTGTCGACAACATCGAGGTGGCCGGCTATGAAAGAAAAATGTAGGGCCGGTAGTTGAACCACGGATCTACAGCATGATAGTCGTGTGTGATCAGTAACCACTATGCCACTGCCGGTCTTCATAAATTAAGATAACTATATTATCGAAGCTCACATATACATTATGTTACTGGGATTTTTTCTAACCCGAATAACTGCCACAGTTGGGAAATTCTGGTAGTCGCGGAGGTAACAGTTTCAAGTGACTAAAATGTTTTGTGCTTGGCTCTAAATTCAATATAACCTTTCCATCTTTTTCTTGAGAGGTACTCTTTTATATACCTCTATATCTACCTTAAGCCTTCCCTTATGTATCTAAGAAACCTATAAGTAACTATAAATATTTACTGTTCGACATAGAGTTCAACAAACACAAGTGTTTGCTTTTAAAACGCATTCTCTTGCCTTTGACAGCAGTTACTTAGGTCGTCATAAAACTTCCCTTTTTCTGTTTATTAAACACGCTAATTATTACATTGCGTTTTAATGATTGCATACAAGTTACCACTGCTATACGACATCAAAAGATAAACTGACCCTTCATACGTTTGATTTCGAAACACAGGCAACCAAACATTACCCGGCTATAGATCAAATGACCACAACTGATGTACCCACTCTCATATGCTTACATCGGCCGGCATTGCGTGTTACCTTAGTGACCAGTTGCATTTCACATGTATTTGCATTGGGGCGCAGAAGACATTCAGGCAATGCTACAGTCAGAATCATCTTCATTTTACATTCATATTTACTCTACCATTGCGCTTGACAAAATTGTAACGCTAAACGCCTGTGTCAAAGGGTGTCCATAATGCTTCAACACA
Source organism: Muscina levida (assembly GCA_964034835.1). Lineage (NCBI taxonomy): Eukaryota > Metazoa > Arthropoda > Insecta > Diptera > Muscidae > Muscina > Muscina levida. The sequence goes on along the minus strand of OZ035880.1, from coordinate 185,781,514 downwards.
TACGAGCATTGCTCTCATTATACGGATGTTTTTCTACTTCTTAGTAGGAGGGTTTCCCTACGTTACGCTACCCAGCTGGGTGTCTCTTTGAAAAGGCACTCTTCCCTAGGAAAGTCATTAGCTGGCAATATAAACGTCTGAATGTGGTTTGTTTTCCATTCTTGAGTATATGGTGATGGTGGTGGTGGTGTTGCTAGTGTGGATCCTAATGCTGGTGCTGCTGCTCGTTGTGTGGGAGTGCGAGTGATGGTAGCAGCGGATAACTGGTGCGGTATGTGAACTGCATGATGATTGCCGGAAGGTAAAGATTTCTAATTACAAACTGTATTCTGCATATTAAATGAGTTCAGATAGTTGAATAGAAAGAACGAAATGAACTTGTTTATGTTTCATAGGCATGCAAAGGATACTGTATCTGGAGTGGACGTGGGTTTTTTTCTTTTGCATTCTCTACGACTCTGTGTTAGTTCTCATTTGTGCCTTAATACACAGTAGATGAGTTTGGCAAGAAACTGCTGTTGAAGTTCAGTCGGAAATCTTTACAAGGTTCTACAGCTAATTAATGTTTTTGGATAATAGTTTTGTGATGGTCGTTGGCTTTTTGTATAACATTAAACAATTGGTAAACATTAGACAATGATGAGCATGACATAGGTCTGTATGTAAACTATAAACAAAGTATAACAAATATTAGAATTAGGCTACATTTCAAAATTAAGAATTTTATGTTGAGTTTCTAATAAGAGATTTAAGTATTCTCCACTATAAAATAATATTTTTTGAAGGTGGTAAAGTTATAAATCTGTATTATTTCCCACCGAAATTTTAAAGAATGATATGCTGAATGGGAACCCTATACTATAAACATTGTCATAGACTTTCTGAGGTTCACCTCTATCCCTTTACCTACAAACGTTTACATGTCTTCAGGTTGTGGGTAGTCTAGCTTTCCTTTCTATTTTAATAGGCAGTATAACCTCTGAAGTTGTGTGGCTGACCCAACCATCAGGTTGGGAGTCGGCTTAAAAGATAAGGCAAAACTTGAAAATATTTATATAAAATGAAAACCATTAAAATCTCTATTTGGCCAATTTTAATTACTAATTGTAAAGAATACTTGATATATTTGTCTATTTTAGAAACTAATAACATACCATTAAAAGACAGTCCAATAGTTCCTAGAACTAAACCCAACATCATCGACAACAAATGGTTCCACAAATAGTGTTTCCTCCCCATCGAAGTTCTCCCTCCCCATGTGTAGCAAGTACTAGTTATTCATCAACTATTGTACAATTTGTAATCATTTTCATTTGTTGCTATTATTTATTTGTAGTCGGTGGTCAACGTTCAACGTTGCTGCTATTGTTCACTATTATTGGCGATAATTTATTATTGGTGATTTATTTAGTTCGTTGAGCGAGCAGTATACCTGGTGTACCTGGCCTCGAAGATGCTTTTGATGAGTTGAGGTAATTAGGTAGTTTTTAATCATGATAAATACATGTGAAACGTGCAAGCCATTACTCTTTGGCGGAAAACTAAACGTTTCCCATAAAATTAATCACCGACGGTTAAAAGTTTTCTTAGTTGCGTTAAGTACGAGTATCAGCAATACAAATGCAGTGGGTGGCTCAGCTACAAATTTAAGGAGTTGAGGAATAAGCGGGGTTAGAAAATTTATCGATTTGTAGCGTTAACTTCATTGTGAAAATAAATAAGGAAGATGCGATACATAATCTAAAAGAACAAAGTATTAAGAAAAATGCTTTGAAAGTTTTTTCATTTAATGACAAAAGGTAAACTTTATACTTTATGTGGATGAATTATATAAGGCACATTATTATTCCAAAGGCAGATATTTGTATTAATCACTAGTTGTGAAATTTAAGCTGTAAAATGTTAGACTAAATGGGCAAGTTTTATAATTTGGTATTTGATAGAAAAGTAGGAATTAAAGTTTATTGACACTAATAAGGATATAAATTAATATCCTTTACAATTTAATTGAAATCTGTTTCGCAGCAGGTGGGTAAAAGGAAAAACAGATTAAAAGGAAAACATGATAACATTTTAAATAAACTAGTTTTGGTTGGCTGGACTCAAGCAGCTAAGGAGAGTTTAGTGAGTTTGGTTTCCACGTATTGTTTCATTTCAACAGTCATCCCTCAATATTTCTTAACAATTTGTTTCACAGCATTTCGACTGAAAGAAACACTAATAACACATTTGTTAAACAATTTATATCATGTTTGTTTTGATTTGATATAATATAATTATTTATGACATTGAGTCGCACCGCAATTCTTACATTACGCCATAACCATTTTATAAAATGTTCAACCAACTAAAGCCATCCACAACCGCCATATTCACTTAACGCACATACAGCATTTATGTACAACATTTCGCGATTCCCTTAAGAGCCGTCAACAACTGGTGCTCTTGGAGAGGTGGTTTTTTACAATACAGGAATTCTCCTGCAATGCAACCGACAAGCGGGTGTCTCTTTCTCCCTAAGGATACTGGTCATGCATGAACACCCAACAACCAAAGTTGTGTTGCCTTGGCGGAGGATACCAAACAAGCTAAGCTTCTCATGTAACAAGTCCATTATTTGTCCACTACCAAAAAAATGCTTTAATTAAAAATCTTTTCATGAGTGACTTTAGGGTTTTTGGGATTCACATAATAAATTTTTCACTGTGCTGTAGAATTTAAAATGCTACCAAGACCTGCAGAAACTGCTGCGGAAGGAGAATGCTGGCAATTGTATAAGCAATATTGTGAGTGCTGTATATTAAAGACATTTAATAATACAATAAAACTCCAACAGGGAATCATAATAGGAGAAGACCTACACCACAGTACAGGCAAACACAAACAAAAGCGTGAGCCACATATGGCTACCGCCATGCAAAAGTAGGATGCATCTTTGTTGCGAGCTGACTGTTCCTATGAAAAGGACACATGAACAACATTCTCACAATTTGCAAATGAATAACTTTTATACATCGTTTCTTTTGCTTCAGCTACGTAAAAAAATAATGTTGTTTTTTGTGGTTGTTGTTTTGTGCTACAACTATCTTGAGCAAAAACGGAAATGGCATGGGGGAGGAGAACAATAAGCAAATCTTAAACAGGTACATGTAAGTGAGAGATGAGAGAATGCTGGTAGTACTGGGACAATTTGTTATTTTTTATAACTGCGTATTGTACGATGCATCCTAGCAGTTGTATTTAATCTTAAGTAAAGTTTAAACGCTTCTTGTCAAAAGTGTTAATATGTTTCTATTTGAAACACATCTAAATTTAAGTATCTAACAAATATTGTAAGATATAACACAACACTGATTTTGTTTTAATTTTTAATTTTAAATTTTAAATTTTAAATTTTAAATTTTAAATTTTAAATTTTATATTTTAAATTTTAAATTTTAAATTTTTAATTTTTAATTTTTAATTTTTAATTTTTAATTTTTAATTTTTAATTTTTAAGTTTTAATTTTTAATTTTTAATTTTTAATTTTTAAGTTTTAATTTTAGAGCAAGACAGGTAGTATCAGTGTCTGGTAGAGTAGGACCTTTGTTCGACCAGACATGGTTATTTCTTAAATCGCTTGCGTAGCGCATGGTAGCAGATCTACCGAGAGCCAAGGTAGACAAAATCATCTACCACTTCAAAGTTATAGTTGTCAACATTCCTCAGCGTCACGAACTATCTTCCAATGCTTTAAAAGGCTGCAGTAACATAGAGAATAATCGCAGATAATTTTCAGTATTCCAAAATTCCCATCTTAGTACAAAAGAGTACACAATTTCACCCCAGATAGTTCATTCTCCGTATATCGCTGTGGCTGTTTTCATCTCCTAGCTGGAGCTTCTTTAACGAACTGACATTTGCGGTGTGTTACCGCTTATGTTGAATGCTACACAAAAGAAATCTAAAGAGTATAATTTTAAAGTGTCTTTTGGCTTTTCACATGTACAAAGCGTCTTTTTTGCTTCTGTTGATTTTTTCTTTTGTGAAAATGTATTGTCAAATAACCTCAAGCATTTTACTACACACCAGCAATAAGTACATGCATGCCCAACATGTCACATATATATATATATGCTGCACCCACAGACATACTAACACATACAAAAGTATGTATATTATTTCTGCAGAATAAAGGAGACATTCGAATAAAGTTCAACATATGAGACAACAATTCATATGATGATGTAGCTACCTACAGTCGTACATACCTTGTGCATCGTTCAAAATGGGAAACAAAACAAAAATGCCCGAAAAAGGAAACATCACAATGAACACACACACACTCTCATACTTGTTATTGCATATACATCCGCATACACAATCAAAATTCATAGAGCTGGGTACGCAAATACACGCAGCAGGGGGAATAGGAGTAACTCAAAAAGGACGATGCACCTTCAAAGCCAGTGTAACAAGAAAACGTAAAATAGAAACGAAATGAAATGAAAATGGTAAAAACAAAATGTCAACTTTATACCCACAAACAAATATGTATGTAGATATACCCACATCAAATATGTAATCGAAGGCATTTGGGAGGGGCTCCAAAAACTGCAGTATGGGCAATTCCTCAAATTGTTAGTTCTGTTTATAAAAATATGAAATGAAAATATTTGACAATAGTTATTAAAAGTAAACTGCCTTAGATGCAAAAACTCAATGAACTTGAATTTATTTTCAACCATATGTGTTGTCTTCTAAATACATTATTGCTGCATTTTGTACTTCTATATTGAAGTTGGAAGAATCAAAGTTATTTATACCATTTTGGTCTTAACCCGTGTGCAGTAAAGTTATAGGCTAACAAAAAATAAATTTTAGACATAAACATTTTTATTTTTTAGTAACTTATATTTCCTAAACAAACCTTCTATTGCGTTTTGTTTTAAAAGCAAATATGAAATGTTGCGTATTGTAAGGCCTTCTGTATGCCGACTTATAGCCTTCTGCCGCCTCTGTGTTTTTTATTCTTATGATTACTAACACATGTGAACGTAGATATGTATACATGCATTACATGCATTTGCTCTCTTAATGAAATCTGCTGAATATGCATTTCTACACAATTCTTCAATTCTTCAATTTTTTTCTTCAGATTTTCATAAGCAAAGATTTTATGTTTAGTAAAAGTAACTTTTACTAAATTGTCGATGAGCTTCAGGAGACAAAACAATACCGGCAGATGTTTGCTGCTAAATGAAGATGAATATGCAGATTGCTAATGAGCATTGGGACTTGTTTGTCGATGCATTAAGTTAGAAGATGAATTGATGTAATTTAAATTTAGAACAAACATGATGTTGAAAATATGCAGTTTACAAACAACGGAATATGTCTTTATTATGTGTATTTTTCTTTGGTATATGTGATTGCTGGATTTTTTTTTTTAATTGAGAACTTTGCTTTAAATTGCTGCATCATTCCCAAATGAATTTATACAAAAATCTCAAATGTTGCTTTTCAGTCGTTCTACATTAATTAAAAATTCCTCTAAACAATTAAAACTATATAAACTGGACCATTTTAATTTCACTCATAACAAACAAACCTACAGTCAAAAAAATAACAAATGTGCAAATCACACTTTTTTGTATAGAACAAAATTTTCAATAATTAATAAAAAATTGTGTAAACAACTGGTCCTTACACCCGTACACACCTCTCCTGCATGATAAATGGGTTGACCTAAAATGGCAACAAAAAAAATCCACTTGAATCAAAATCCTATCTAATCCTTTTTTTAAGATAAAAGGATTTTTTTGTTTTCTATCTCCGATTTGTGTTTTATTTTTAAGAAGTGACGTTCTTTGCCCCTGATCCCACCATCAAATCGTAGAGATACATCATTGCAAGGTAAGGCATATCTCATTAGAAGCAATTTTCTGTACAAAAGTGAAAAAACTTAAAATCTCTCGTTTTTATTTTATTTTTCAGTAAAATTTACTGTTGTTCTTATTGCGCGTACGCTTCCAATGAGATATAACACGATATTATATCTCTAAAATTTGATGGTGGAATCATGGGGCAAAGAAAATCTTTTTTTTTTTTTTAAAAAGCACAAATCTGAGATAAGAAAGCAAAAAATTCTTTTATCTTAAAAAAGGGATCAGCTAGAATTTCGATTCAAGCGGATTTTTAATGTAGTGTTGACTCCCAACAATACCTCATTTGACGTTTTTGTGACCATTTTATGTCAACCCATTTGTCATTCAGGCGAAGTGTGCGTAAGTACAATTTTAAATCATATTTACTATTGTGCCAAAAAAAAAAAAGTTTTACTTCCACCATAACAAAATAATTTTGATCACATTTTTCGAGTCAATATATGTGACCCGGTTTGTGAAAAGGTGGCTTATAACTCAAAAACTAAATTTCGGGAAATCAGCTGTTAAAGATAAAACAACTCTGTTATTCTTTCATTTGTGCCCTTCTTTCTCTACATTTTTAGTACAATCAATTAAGGACTTTCTGCTTTTCACCATATGAAAGAGCGTCTCAAAAACTATCCGAATGAAAAAAAAGTGAAAAATAATTTTTTGAGCCATAAGCCACCTTTTCATAGACCGGGTCACATATTTTACACAATCAAATTTTTAATGATAGCTATTTATTTTGAAAATAAACGAAATGTTTTTCAACAACTACGATAACTTACATATGTTACAGTGCTGGATCTTAAAAAAAAACCAGTAGCAGTTGTACAACCATCTATGTAAGCTCTCTTGCAGTCACTGTCTTATGATGTGTTGGATGTAAACGACTATTTATATGGAATTTATAGGATGGTCCAACCAAAATCACAATGTTAATTGTAAATAAAATAAAAAGTTTGCAGAAAAGTATCACGTGATATTTGGACAATTATGTATGAAACAAAATATCGGTCAACTGATCGTGACATTACCCATGGTCCATATTTTCAATGACTCCGGAGACATAATTGAGGTTCAATGTCGTTAAAGTGCCGAAGTATCTCATCCTTTGACTCTTGAATTGTTCTTGATTGATTTACGTACACTTTTTCTTTAAAATATCCCTAAAGAAAGAAGTTCAACGGTGTCAAATTATATAATCGTGGCGAACAATTAAAATCGATGTAAGATAACACGGCATTCAATTTCTCGCGCAAAGGAGCCATTGCTTTATTAGTTATGTGAGAAGTGGCTCTACTTCTGGTCACAAGAAGTCAGTTACCATCTCGCGATAGCGAACATCACTCACGGCAGACATCATTTTTTAAGAAGTACTGCCCGATGACACCATTAATTCTTCCCGCTCTTTTATCGATTAGAGTTCAAGGGAAATGTTATCCGAGACTAGATATCGGAAAATAACAGTTTATTTTTTCTGCTAATAGCTACAAGTGTTTTACAATCACCGCACTTTTTCATACCTTCTCTCTGGGAGTAAATAGATGCTTCACTTGCCAAATCAATTAACTTTATTTTTTTAAAAACAACATCAGCAATAAATCGATTTAATCGGTTTGGAAAGTGAAGCATTCATATATCATTTGATGTGAGAATAAGTGTAACACATTTAAGGAGACAAGTTGAGCCCCAAGTATCTTAAGATCGTTTCAGGAATTTTTAACACTGTTGAGTCATGTCCGTCTATCTGGCTGGCTGGTAGGCAGGATAACTGGAGTACATTTTACTGAACTTTATAAAAATTTACCAGTATTATTATTTTCTAAAATGAAGTAATGGGATTGTAAATGGGCAGAATAGCCCTACCCCTTCTGGTACATCATACAAAATTACATTTTTTGTAAAAATAATATTTCTCCAATATCTTTCAAAGAGACAACTGAAGACTACTTGGATTTGTTCAGTTCAATTGTTTTTTCATAGCAGACAAACCCTTAGAAAATCGAAACATTTTGCCATTGCCACAACCTTTCTGGCACCTCTTTTACAAATGACCGATTTCACTCTAGTAGTTTTACATACACATATTTGTGGTAGGTTAACTGAATTCAGCCGCAGTCGCATTTTGCGAATATGGACAATATACGGATCCCTTCTGGTACCTCTAATACAAAATGACCTATTTTTGGAAAATATCTCCCATTACTTTCAAACAGACAACTCGAGGATGTTTAAATTTGGTCAGTTTAGATACATTTTCAGACTTAAACAACATCAGCAGTTCGCCTGACTGCAATTTCCTTACTAATAATCTAAATTGGCAGCCACGTCATTTGGAAACATTTCATTACTACCATTGACAACGTGCCTAATTTATAACACCAACCATTAACAAATCAAAAATTGGTTCAGAACTGACTTAGTTATCAGATCATAATGGAGGAAAGACCTGAAAACACAGTTTTTGAACGGTAAGTCAAGATTTCGAGTTTGTAAGGAAACTTCGGTATACAGATTCTTGTTGTTCCATCCAGACCTACAACATGCACTAGGTCAATCCCCAAGTTCTTTTAAATGTTTCCATTTTTTAACAGTGTATTATTTAATTTATTTTATGTATTGGGTATCTAATTTTTAAAATTAAATTACATGTTAATTCTAGCTGCAACTATACAAAATGTTTCCCATAGTTTTTTTTTATATAGGAAACATTATATTTATTGCTGTAACCACTTTTTACTCAGTAGATCATTTTGTGGTGTATCATTTTTGTATTAGAATACTACCCTATTATTTTATTTATTCTTAATCAAATTTGTTTGAATGAAGTATATTTTTGACTTTTTAGTATGAGTCCTAAACTAATATTTCTATATTTGAGCCTATATCTATACTAGAATACTATATTGCATTCAACTATTATGTTTGATAGATTATGTATGTGTGCCTATTGTAGGATTTTACATATTTTCATTTGTAGTAAAACATTTCATTTGTAATTTACTAGACACAATTTTAGCTATCTTCTCTACCTGTTATTATTATATTACATACACACATATTTGTATATATAAATAGTATTGAAATACAAAACTTTAAATTCATGTTATATGAACCACATTTATTCCCACATATTCCCTGGCATACACACTTATCGTTTTGTTGTTCATTTTCTCTCTCGATTTTGTTTATAATTGTATTGTTATGACTTCAAAACTTTATAAATTGTGTAGAGTCGCTTATAAAAAGAGTAGAGTGCAGGGGAAACCAAGTTGTTAGTTTACAATGAACAAAACAAAAAGTTTCTTTACGACTTTCAATGTCTCGTAAAGTTGAAACTGTTTCAGTCATGAATTCTTAGAATATAAATGAAAGAAAACTTAACATATCATTGTGTTTAAGGACACGTGTATGTGTCTTTGTATTGAATAAGTGTGCGTGTACGCATTTTAGAGAGAAGCGAAATTGAGTTTGTTCTGATTTCTAAGGAGAACAAACACACATTGCTCTTAATGTCATTAAAACCTTTTGATAATTTAAACTTACTAGTAAGATTCGGTTTCTAAATGAAGGTGTGTTCTTAAATCCAACATAATCTGTTTTAAAGAACTTTTCCTCCACAAAAGAGTCACTTTGAGTAAGTTCTTAAAGTTTCAAATATATAATATAAAATATTGAAATTTATAATAATAAGATACTTAACAAAGTTGCTGCAATGTATCAGACGTTATAACATATTCACACACCTTGGTGAGTACTAAATGTGAAGGTTTGGAAAGTCAGGGTTTATAAAATAAAATACATTTTATAATTTCTTCTTAATATATGGCTTTCATGTCATTTATTGGCTTTGTTCATATTCGGAAGATATCCCCCAAAGAAGAGGTAACCTAAAAGTAGTACAGCAAGCATAATCACTGATCCAAAAACATTTTGGATTTAGCTGAATCACCAATGATTTCAACTTTGGCTTATCATACGAAAAAATTGTCTGTTTTTGCGTACAATTCACGTTAAAAAAGCACGAACTGTTACATTTTTTTATCTTTGAAATTCATAATTTCTAGCCACTGTAATCTTTAGATATGCAAGTGTGCATATATAAAGTTATATACAATATGCATGTATAAGCTTGTATTTGTTATTGTTATTATTAAAAAGTAAACGAGTTTTGTATACAATTGGAAAGACAAACATTAATTCAAAAGTTTTTCTATAAGTGATGGTGGTTTATTAATTAAGGTAAAGTCCGAAGAAATGTACCCTGTAAGTAACTCGAAAAGTCATCTGTCATCTGTCATATTGTTCCATTTTAAATGAAAATTTATTAACTGTGGCGAAGGACGTAAACACTCAGACCAACATCGTCATGATAGTAAGAATATCATAGATTTGATGGAAGTTCGAGCACTGCCACAACCATCTAACATTTTGTTTGTGTGACACAAAAAAAAATAGAAGAGTTTTACTCAAACATGTAGATTCAAGATCAATATGGTTGTTTTCTTATATTTCGTGTATTACAAGATATACTTTTTTAGAAGCGGACCTGTCCTTTACAAATTTCTACCAAATATAAATATTCTACCAAATTTGCGTTTTTTACAGAACAAGCTAAGATAAGATATTGTAATACTTTTAAAGCTGTTTTAATTTTATCTAAACAAGAGTGGCATAGTTCATATTCGACATTATATCTGCTATATTAACTTGCCCTGCCCTATAATATCAACATATTCCCAACTAAAGTCTTTATTCAACTCAAATTGTTAATGCTCCCACGTTGCGCAGTTTCCAAAGAAACACCGAAAATTTCAAATATTTCGGGAAGGAAACTTAAAAATATGATGCAAATTAATTCGCAGGATAGTTGCAGCACCACACATGACTTGCACACATACACTGACTCTTTTCCATTGTGTTTGTTAGTCAGGATTTTTGTGGTGGTAAGTCAAAACAAGAACAAATCAAAGCATGTATACAAACAACACAACAGAACACCAACAACACGACCCAAAAATGTTTTGATATATTGCACATTTGATTACTTGCAAAAACCACTTAAAGTTAATGAAAACAAGTCTTTGGTGCTTACAGATAAACAATAGTGCATAGTGTGTGTGTGGGAGTATAAATTCACATGTATATGTGGGTAGAGGTACCTCATACACGTCTGTCTGCACAAACATGAGCAAACGCGAGCGCCATCGTACCGGAAGCAATAAACGTTACCCCAACTAGAGGAAGTACAACAAAAGGCAATGAAACTTGTGCAGGGAACTATAAAGAGAGTGAGGCAAAACAAAACAGAAAAATCTTTGTAAAAGTAATATCGCTAACAAAAGTTCAAATAATACGCCGTTATTTGTTGTGCATGTATCAAATAGGGAATACAGAGAAGATTGGCTTTAAGACTCAGCTTGATTTTTTGATTTTTATCTGGATTTATTAACACAAAAATGTCAAATTTGCAAAATCTTATATATAAAAATTAATTGTTGTTCGTTGGTAAGGCCATCACCTGAGAACGCATGGACCGACTCGACTAATTTTTTGTAACAATGTTCGTAATAGGCCGAGAATGGTTTTTATATAAAAAAAATCATTTAAACGCTTCAAAAATTTGATTTCTTTACAGATTTAGCTCTATAATGTTCCATATGTTTCCATAAAAACATTTTTTTGCGCTAGATAGATTAAATTTGGTACACAGATAGTAACCGACACTTTAGTTTAACATTTGCAGACGATATTTTTATTTTCGATCAGTAGGCTGTAGGGCTTGGCAAAACTGTATTTTAGCCCTTGAGATATACAATTTGGTATACCGGTAGTACTCGGCAGAAATGGCTAAAATTTGCAGACTAAATTTTTATTTTCAATCAGTGGGCGGGGGAGGAGTGGCAAAGCTGTTTTTCATTCCTAGAGAGACAAAACTTGATATATATATGTATTACTCGGTACAACAATTATAACTTTTCGATAAGGGGGCGGAGTGGGCGTGGTTAAACTGCATTTTAGGCCTAGGCCTACATTGATACCAATTAAAATAGTTTGTAGGGTTAGAGCGATACAATTTGATATCCAGATAATACGTGCCACAACAGATATACAAATTTAGACGAAATGTATTTTCTTTTCGGATTTTTTTTAAACGCTATTTGAAACAACGATTCTATGTTTATTCGTATGAAGGCGAACATTTCATTTCGAATAGTAGGCAAATCGGATAATATTTGATACCCATATATACTAGGCTATATAGACAGGAATATGCAGGCAAAATATTTATTTCTATACGTGGGCGGCAGGAGCGTGGATAAAATATTTTTAGCGCTAGAGTAGTTTTTTAAGCAAATCTAAAACTCATCTTAAAACTTAACCTTCCCTTGCATATTAAATATCTGATTGAGAGTCAGGTCCTAAAAAGGGAGAGGTTATGTAGGATGTAGGAGTAGTGCGACCGTGCTCATCTTGGAACTTAACCTCCGCTTTGAGAATAGAAACTTGTATTCCACATTTCAGCAGAGATTTTTCATAAATTTTTCAAAAATAAAAAAAACCTTTTTCTACGAAGACATAATTTAACAATTAATATTAAAATATTTCTCTACAATACTGCACCTTTATACAAAGTGAGTCATTTTAAATTTGAATCGGCTATAAAAAAAAGGAGTGATAATATTTTAAAATTTCTGGTTTATTGGAAGGTTGAACTTTGTCATCTAATAATAGAACACAATATCATGCATATGACTACCACGACATAATCGATAATACCTCATCCGATCATCGTGTTTTCAGATGAAGCTCATTTTCATCTCGCAATCATCGATATTTTACGCACTGTTTTTAAAAATCGAAAAATCACCCGAAATTGTGATGTTAATTGACCGCCTCGGAACTGTGATTTGACCCCTTTGAAATATTTTCTGTGGAGAGCCATTACGGAAAAATGTTACGCAAATCATCCAGAGACGACAATTGAAGCGTTGAAACATGAAATCATAGTTGCCATTGAAGAGATTCGACCCGAAAATGTACTGAAAAGTTCTGTTGATTCTGCTGAGCCAGTCATGGTAGTCCTATGAATGATACTGTGTTCAATTACACTAGTTTACAGTCATTTTGCTGCAGAGTTCCTTCTAAACACGAATATGAGATTTTAAAATTTTTCCTCAGATTAGTTTTCAAGATATGAATTTTTGAATTATTTAGCAAATGTTTTGTGACATGCATCAGCTTTTTGGAGAATAATTCGTAAACGCGTCCAACGATTTGAACAAGAGTGGTCTCCAATTAAAGGTAATGTGCACCTCTAAAACCCTTATATACAAGCTTTTAACATCGGTTGGGTAGTTTTGATGGTAGGAACATTTAAAATTTAAAAAACTAATATGTTTGTGCAAAAATCACGGTTTTAAATTTATAAAAAAAATCATAAAACATATTAATCGCAAAAATAAATCCAATTTCATAAATTGAGTATAAAGATTAGACTTTCCCGAGCAAAACAAGCCATCGTTTATAAAAATTGGGTGATAAGAGGAAGAGTAACACGTGGTAAATTTTTTGATTTTAAGCATATTACAGTAGGTTTAGAGCTAAACTTCACGTTGCATAAAAATGACAATAAAAAGTGGAAATGCCACTGTATTCTGGGTTGATCATGCATTACGAAAATGTTTAATTTGAAATCCAAAAGTCTTTCATCTTTTTAAACGATGATAGTAAAAAACTGGACCAATGAGATAAAAACTGTTTATTTATTATCAAAGTATACAAACAGGGAATCTTGTATGATCATTGATTATTTTACTGCTGTAATCGCAGGGACAGACCCCAAAAAAGGGGAGTTTGTATGGGAGGTGGGAGTAGTTTTTGACCGATCGGGCTCATCTTAGAACTCAACCTCCATTTAGGGCAGCAAAACTTGCGTGCAATATTTCAGCTTGATTGCTCTTAAATTGCTGCTGTAATCGCGGGGACTGACATACAGACACACCCAAAAAGAGGGATTTTGTATGGGAGGTGAGAGTAGTTTTTGACCGATCGGTCTCATCTTACCACTCAACCTCCGCTTAGTGTAGGGAAGCTCACATACTAAATTTCAGCTTTATTGCCCTTAAACTACGGCCGTAATCGCAGGGACAGACCCCGAAAAGGGGAATTTGTATGGGAGGTGGCAGTAGTTTTTGACCGATCGGGCTTATCTTAGAACTTAACCTCCGCTTTGAGGATAAAAGCTTTTATTCCAAATTTCAGCTCGATATCTCTTAAACTGCGGCTGTAATCGCGGGGACAGACGGACAGACGACCTTTAAATCGACTCAGATTTCGATGCTGATTATTTATATATATATATTGTCATGGGCGTTACAAATGGAAGAACAAAATGAATATATATAAAAATTAAAAAAACTTAATTTCCCTTTACACCCCATGCATGAGGTATGGGATAGCTTCTCGCGTTGTTGTGAATTAACACGCTTTTTATTTTTTGAGTCACATCTAACGGCATCTATTTGTTTATCAACGAATGCGAACGTCACTGTTTGAGAAGCTCTTACTAGACATGCCGATTGACTCGACACTAATACTGCGAAGTTGCTGTCGACAACATTCGAGGGAAGCCGACAATGAAAGAATTTTTTTTTTTTTTTCTTTTAAGATGACTTGAGCCAGGTTTTGAACCTGTGATCTCCCGCATGGTAGTCGCGTGTTCTAACCACTATGCCACGGCCGGTCCCTTCCATTCCATTGTGTTTTATTTTCAAGAAAAGTTCTATGCCCCTAATAGAAACATCCTAAACATCGTATGATTGTGTAATATAACATTTTACCTGCACTAAACCGTCTTCAACAACTGCTCAGAGAATATACTCTAGCATTTTGAACTAGTTAAAAAGTTTATTATTATAACCTAAGTGTGCTGTTAACGCGAAGTCACTCTTCATTACAACGAACTGGTACTTCAATCTGCAATTAAGTAACAAGTGTATCCAAGTAATCAGGTGAAGTGTGGTTCTTATTGTTGGAGCTTACCACAGAATACACTACAAGAAATTGTTGCCCCAAAAAAATCGTTTAATAAAACATTCTTTTAAATACTATGGACAATCTGTAGGTACAGCACAAATCAATAGACAGTGTTCCAATTATCTTAGAATCAATAATCCAGTTTTATGCAACTTCGTTAACACTCTTCTGGCCACATTGCGTTTGTGGTATTTTCTCTTTTAAGTCTCAAACTTTGGCAAATCGTCTATTGGCATAACCCAATTTAAGAGATCCCTTCCGCCAGCCTCTAAGCCTTTTGCCACGGTGTATCTAATTCAGTTAAACACTTTATATCTGGTTCTCCGACAAACCAAAATCTTTTTCATATTCTGCTTCTATTTAGTCTTTGTTTTACTTGTCGTGGTGTTGCCTCTCCTTGCACCAGTTCACCAGTAAAGTTTTGCAGGCTGAAATTCTTGCCATGGTCAAAGTTTCATTCGTCGAACATAAAACAAATATTGACACAAGATGGCCACATTGAATAAAAGTTGAAAGTACCCGCAAAAGAATTGCAGCTGACAACAGCTGCAATTTGCACCCCCTGGCCCGTTCAAGTGGAGCAGTTCTGGTTACTGTTGTTGCAACTGCTGCCGACACTGCTGTGATCCCTATTGAGAATGATGATGTTGCCTAAGCCGGTGCAGAAGCTGGTGGTGATGCTTCTCGGTTACCAGTGGCACTTGAATGGAAGCGAACACCATGGGAAGATGCAAGTCAGTCATTTGTATGAAAATTTGTTGAGTTTCGTGTTGTCTTTTCTTGCATTCCCTTTGTGTTCTGATTCTATAAATGCTGCAGCTGTAGTGAGTTTAGTTCTTTAGAACTATGCTGGAGTTGGAAAAAAGCGGTACAAAACATTTTTGATTCGTCTGTTGTTGACTAGAATGTGCACTACAATACACAGTGACATTAGTGGGACGTTTGTAAATATACTAAAAGTTCTCAAGTTAAGAAGACAACTTAACAAATTTTTTGGATGTAAAAAGCGTTATAAAGAACAACAGCAAAAAATCGTCATAATATAAAAATCAATCTAAAATAAAAATGGCTAGGTTTCAGCCAGTATACATAAGAGCAAGTTTATTAACATTCCATTCCAAAGACTTATCTGAACCAACTTTTAAGAGATATCATTTAAGAGATAAAAATACCAGCTTGAAAACATTTATTTGACTTGTGGGTATCTCGATGTATCATCTTTACATTAAATAATAGGAATAGAAACCAAAACGTATAACACTCGTTTGTGAACTGATAATATAGAAGAGAATAACATCTCAAGTAAATAAAAATTCATCTGTCACACACTGAGAGATAGTAATATTCTATATTCACATGCCTATTAAAAAATACTTCGCCCAAAGTGTCACCTATGACACCTCAAGTCGTAATATATTCCCCATAGCTTTACCTAGGGTTAAGCGAATAAGTAACTAAGGAAAATGTAAGAAAAACTCAAGAAACTGATGTCTACATGTTACCCTCTGTGCAGTGAAGGCTTTGCAATTTATTTGCACTTGGCCAATGATGCTGCCGCATCAACTTCTGCTGCCGATTTGCCATTGCAACAACAGCAGTTGGTGGCCTGGATGCCGCTGATGATGGTAAAAGTAAAACACAAAACTTTTAATGTTTCCTCGCAGACAAGACAAAGGACGCGGTAAGGGGAATCTTTTACTTTTACCAAACGACTACACCAACATCACCGCCGCCACCATCACCACTGGCGCAAGACCTAGTGCTTTATCATGTATATCATTGTAATGTTTACTTTCAAAGTCTTTTAAAGTACATTTAGAATAAAAAAATCCCCCTGAATTGAGAACTTTGTTTTCCGTTGCATGCACCGCACCACAAATAAATTGGTTTGTTCGGGTTGTAGCCTCTAAGCATGAAGTGAATAACGAATGCTGAAAATGCAAAATGCAGGCAGGCAGCAGGCATATAGATGGATGGACGATCAGACGGACTTTGGGTAAATTGTAAAGTTATACACAAAGAAATAAAGTTAAATTTGTTAAATGGCTTTTCATAGACTCAACCAGCGTTGTTGTTGCCTGCTGCCGTCCCAGTTTCTGCTACGAAGCACTCTTAAGAATCTTTCTTAACAGAATCTGGTATTTAATCATATTACGCCGCAGAAGCAAAAAGTACCAGAACACTAAACAACAAAAAAGACACAGCACACCACCAGCCAGTCTGGGTGGAAAAGAACTAGTGGACAGAACTGTAGAAATTGTTAGAAATTTATGAATGCAGCCACCGCCTAAATGCCATAAATAAAATGAAACATGGGCGCATTAAAATAATTATTAACAGAAAATGGCAACAAAAACAATGGACATTTCACATTCTTAATGTTGCTGCGTCAGGAAAGAACTTTGTAGAAAAACTAATGTGCTGACTCAACATATGTCTGTGTTTCATTAGTATTTCTTCTTGTGTTTTTTCTATGTTGGTTTAAAAAAAAATGTGGCCGAAGAAAAATAAATATGTTGCTTGTTTTATCGTATAAATCATTGACATATTTGTTGATGTTTATTGTTTAAATCCTGCACGGTGGTCAGTAGATATCTTTGGTTAGATGGAAAGATGTTGATAAATATATTATTTAGTTTTTAATTTCTTTAATAGGTTAAGTTAATATGGCAGCCGCCATCACCATAGCTCCTGTTGTGCTACCATTTTAAATTCACGCTCCAATTTTATCTACTCTATTTAGTTAATCTCCAGTTGTATCATTGAGTCAGTTTCAGATTCAGGTTTGACATAGCTGAAAGCAATGTCCTGAAAGGAGGCGGGTGTGTATTCCTTGTAGTTCAGGTACCTTTCTATAAGACTAGTTATCGAATGTAAAGCAGTTTTCGTGGATTTACCCTTCGTGTAGTCATGCTGAGCCTCAGATATTGTTTCCGGTTTAAGAAATGATCTGACAGGCTAATCGGTCTGAAATCCTTGGCCGTGCCTTACCCCAGTGCCCTACACTATTTAGGGACAAATACAATTTTTTAGGTTGTGCATCTCGTTGGAATGTGTGACAACTACAGACAGGCTCCGAAGGCTGTTAAAAGCAAGGGCGACAATACGTCGATGTTCTTCTATAGATGGACGGGAATATTACCATCAGTACACGGAAATTTAAAAGACGTGAAAACTTTTGATGTCCCTTTGAACTGGATGATTTATAATGCCCAAGTTTTCCATAGACTGGTGATCATTTTCCTGTCAGCTTGAAAGGTGTGCTTCCATCTGTGCCTATAGAGTTTCGATTGTATTGTTGGATTCGAGGCAAAAACCTCACACAGCCGACTAGTTTCCGAAGAGTTTTCTACATTGCTGCATAATTTCTCCATGACCTTTTAACTTTCCTAATAAGGTATTTGAAACTGTTAATTGAAGACATATATGATCTCCAGTTGCCGTCAATTTTGCCTAGTTTAATATCATGCAAACTGAATCTTCTTGCAATCTAAACATTTCCTACTGCTATAAGTCAGGGGAGTCGAGTGTAAACTTATCATATATAGAGGCTGGACACCTGGTTAACTTGCTCTTCAATACCTTCGTAAATATGATCCAGTTTGTGATTCTTGCATTAATAAAACTATATTCGGAATCCACTTCGAATTAAAGGTCTAAGTCAATGTGATTAGAAACAAAAAAGGAACAATCTGTCGATACTTACGAATTACTTGCAATATACTAGCTCTTTCAGTGGTAACAATAAAAGTGGGTTCACGACTGTTAGTTTCTTTTCAAGTTGAAAAGGGACTATGTTGATATGCATCACTCGTGGCTGCTTTGGCTTACTCTTACTGGTGATGGAGCGATGCCTGAACCTTATATTTCCAAATCCAACACTCATTCTGCTTTCTTTAGCCACCAGTAGAGACTAAGTGTCTGCAACGATTAACAGACGGAAATTCATTTCTCTATTATCTGAACATGACACTTAGGAGGTTTCGTCCCAGGTACCTGTTTTGGAAGAGGGATCCTACTACGCCATAAGGTCAAAAGGGACCTCCGCGGTAGAATTTCCACAGCAACAGTCTGCCGATTCGTAAATCACCACAGCTATTGACCATTCTTTTTTTTAGGTAGCCTTCAATAGCTTATTTGAAGCGACGTAGATTTGCAATCTGAAGGTGTCGGGTTCGATTTCCGGCCGGGGCACTACGTCCTTCATATGTTATAACAACAGCAACCATTCTTTTAAAAAAAAATACCGTCTTATCATTTTTACAGTAAATTATTTTGACGCCCTTCGACCAGTACACATCCAGGACGAACACCAGGTCTGTGCTTATACTGGGATCGGCCATACTCAGAATAAATTTCTCTGTAAGTGTTTTTTTCAGATAACTGTGCTGATTTACCGGTAGAATCCAGCCCTGTCAACCACAGCCATTGAAAGAGAAGGATTGACTGCCGTCGTTAAAGTTGATGGTTAATGTTTGAGGAGCCGTGGACTTACCGTTCACAGCTGTCCCATCACTACATTGTTGCTGCATGGTTTCACAGTGCTTAATAGCCATCAGAGAGTCTGATAGGAGAAGATCCTTAACAGACTCACTAACGTACCTGGCGTCATGATAGTTCTTTTAAAACTTCGGCTCTTATCCTTCTCAGGGATACATCTCAGCCCTATAATCTCGCAAGGAAGTTACAGGATCGCCGAATCTCATTATGGCCATTCAGCTTCATAGATCGCTTCCTTTTCCTACCAGTTAGTTCGGCTTCTTTTGTCTCACACACTTTTCACATACCGATTTCAACCCCATACTTCTTGGTCGATTTCCTTCAAAATGGCGCGCATGAGGATCATAATCCGCCGTCGAATGTTTTATGGAAGCTTTTTTACGGCGTAAATTCGCTGAACCACACCAACCCGAAAAGGGTGAAATGCAATACGTCACTGGTCACTTTCGATCTTCTAGATTGTTTTTCTACTTCTTTAAACATTCCTCAAAGATAATGCCACTGTTTGGAGGGTAAATTTTTATTTTGCATTCGAGTTTTTATTCGATTATTTTTGGCATTTTGGAAGGAAGTTTTTCCGCCGTTAGTTTCAGTTTTCGTGTCACAGTCGGGTTCAGACTCCCTTGGAACCTGGGTGGTGTTCCGAGTTCTTTTCATCATGCTGTTCCTAGATGGACACTTACAGTTTAGCCTTATTGATCACAGTTGGATGAGCTGCAAGTATCTCCAGCTGCAGTATGAATTCATCCTGCTGTTTCTGTAAAGGTGCTTGCAGCTCAGCCAGACAGATATCAGTTGTGTTAGCGTTTTGGTCATCAGTATTTTGTGTGTTAGATTGTTTACATTGTATTTTGTTTGTTAGTAGGTCACCTGTTAACACGGTAAGGACTTGGTAGCAAAACCTATTACTCAAATTTGCTCCCAGGCAAATTAGTGAAAATTCTTTAGAATACAGTCGGATGCAGTATTGATATTGTTTCTTTTATAAATTTCTCACTTATTTATGATATCTAATTGTTTCTAGCCTTTTCACAACAATAACCAACGTAATAACCACTGTTTTGCTGTTATGTACAGTGAGTCTAATAAGTAATTTGTCTATTTTAACAATGGCCATTATTTGTTACGGAAACAGAAAC
Organism: Muscina levida; assembly: GCA_964034835.1. NCBI lineage: Eukaryota > Metazoa > Arthropoda > Insecta > Diptera > Muscidae > Muscina > Muscina levida. The sequence goes on along the minus strand of OZ035880.1, from coordinate 185,760,923 downwards.
ACTCGCTCCCGCATATGGGCATCAAAAATAAGCAACTTTATTAACTGTCGAAAAACAACAACAAAAGAAAACATAAACATAAAGAGCCATATTTGCTGTACTAAATGGTCATCATTTAATTTCAACATCCCATGAGTCATTGATTTATTTCTAAGCATAAGAACAATGGCGACAACTGAGCGAGAAGCTACTTCTATTAGTTTAATTAAAGACAAAAAAGGGCAATGGAACCAAATGGCTTCAAGTTGTACACATAGTATTGCTAAAGTTGTCTTATTAATGTAATTATTTGGCTAAGCAATGCAACTGGAGAACTATGGGCGTAATATTTTAATGGAATGTTCATAATTAACTTTAAGGCAGTTCATTATATCTGTAGGTTTAATGTTTTTGTTTTGGTATTTTTGTAATATTTTACCATTCTCTAACATTTCAATTGCCCTACTTTTGCGGCTTGGAATTTCTTTGGGCAGCGTTAGTTTAAGTGGTTCTGGCCCTTTTTTTTAAATATGAAAATATTTCTTAAACCAACTCTTGAAAATGCTGTAGCTACTCGTACCAGTAGTCATTTGTCTAGGGCTCTGTAATGAAATAATATTATAAGTATATGGAGCGCTCCATAAGAGCAAATTGAATGGAAAATTTAGATATTTTTTTATAAATACTATTGCAAAATATGTCCGTTAGTCTCAAAATTTGAGGGTGTTAAAAAAATTTATGAAATAAGAAGTTAACTGTATTGAAGCAAGGGAAACAATGGCTGAAGATAAACATATGATGCTGCATACAATGTATGTATTATTTTATGGAGTCCTAATATTGTTAAGCGTGTATCTGTAGCATTATAAAAGTAAGAGTCTTCCTCTTCAATACTGACTTCGGACGGAGTTTTGGTACCATATTGGTCGTTACATAGTTTAATAAGTAACAGTATATTTTCTGAGCCTGATCCTTAATGTAAGATTGAATGACTTACAAATTCTCAGTATATTTATGAAAATGCTGTAGCTTCTATCACCAGTGTCTCACATTATTAAAAAAATATCTTTTATAAATAAATAATGATTCGAGGAATGCGACTTTTTCCTATAAATCTTTGTCTTTCACTTTCCCTAAAACCTTTCGAGATACAAGTGCCTCTAATTTCTAGAGAACTTTCTTTGTCCTCTGTGACAATGCAACGACCCATACCAGTGAATATAGTATATATTTCACGTTCTATTTACTCTAAGTTATCCTCTTCTTTTCAGGTATTTGAACTTTTGCTTAGCTGTAGTTGAATATTTATATTTATTCAACATTTGCTCATTTCTATATTAGTACTTCAAACTTGCAAAAGGTAGATTATGCGTTTAGTAAGGGCACCCTAATACACTGTGTGGCATGAAGTGAAGAGGAGAGGTGATGTACATAAGTGCAGAAATACAATATTAGTTTACAGTATGCTACAAGTGATATTAACCTATTCCAGAAAGTGTTCAGCAAAGTCAATAAATGAAATTTTTTTATTGAAATATCAAAATTGATTTTACGATGCTGATGATACAAATATCAATTTTGAGAAGTGTGTAGCAACAAAAAATGCTATGGCAGGATACACCCTACATTTTAAGATTACACAAAGCCAATTTTAGAACAACATATCTTTTTTGGTTTCGTACACTCTACTTACGTCCCAACTAAGTATACTGTCACGGTCTGTTTGGCAACCTTTGACTGCAGTGTCAATATTGACTTCCTGTATTGCTTTTCTATATTCTTATGATACGTATTTCTCATAACGGCCGAAAGGCCTTCACAAACAGATTCTCAACAGAAATTTAAGTTTTAAGCATTTGTTTTTATCCACTTACAGAACAATTCTACATATTTATAAAAATAAGTAGGTCCACTTACTGCAAAATATTTTATTTACTATTATTTTGTTTTATTGTCGCAGATAAATTGTATCGGCAATGAATTAATTTAAATGCAAATTTGAACTTTGAGGCGCAACCTAATGTCAAACTTTTGATGCGAAGGTTCACAAATAAATTGGATTATTTTTCATAACCAAATGTAATATAGAGGTCGATGTTGCACATTGCAAAAAATATCAATTTTGGTAAAATTAAAAAAAAATTATGTAAGTAACTGCCTAATTTATATGAGGTGGTTAGAACAAAGGGGTGCAAGTTACAAAAATTGAGATAGGCGTGCAGTTGTGCTTTTTACCACCAGTGCTGATATGTGGCCGAAAAACAGTTCAAGGAATTCCTGCATTTGCAGTAGAATTTGAAAAAAAGTTTTTGCCACTTGCATCCCTTTGCTTCTAACCCCATTATATGTACTATTTTTCTATATTTTATCTGGCTGATAGTCAGAATTTTATTCATACATACAGGAGGGGCAACTCCTTTTTATAACAATGCTAGGGATCTAACATTTAAGATCATAAGGCTGTCTAATATGCAGATGCCATGTTAGATCCCCAAGAAACTTTTTGATACAGAACGGATGACCAGGGTCAGCATATCAATCAACATTAATATGCAATATTAACATTAAATGGCTAGTATTAAAGTCCGAATGATCGGTGTTTATCGCCGATGCGTATTTTTTTATAATTTAAATTATTCGCCCATTACATGTCTAATGTACGTCTAACCTCAGCCGGTGTATATCATCACCAGTTAGATTTCTTATCATCTTTCATATTTACTGTTCAATTTCATATGTAAATAGCTAAGTGTTATTCTTTTGACTTCAATGTAATTAAAGTATACTTAAGTGTTGTGAGAGAAAACATTATGTAAAGTTCATATGCAAAGCCCATGAATAGCACATCAAATACTTAAGTTTCACACACACACACAAACATACAAGAGTGTTTCCATGTTTTCATACGGCTCTATTATACAAGTGCATACATGTACTATATTCTCTTACATATGCTTATATATTCATACGTTATGTTAGAATTAAGTAGTTGTTGTAATATGTATTACGATTATGCATACATATAGTTGCATCAAACTAAATGATGTTGTTGCTGAGCTAAAAATATCAATATTATTAATTAATTAACTTCTATTTCTATAAATTTATATTTATATACATACATAATAAAATGAAGAAGAATTTGATGTAGGTAATAACTTGGAAAGGATGTTTATGCATTAATAATTATTTGAGAATATGAGTGAAGGAGAGTAGCATAATATTTATGTATATGGATAAAATCAACATTTTGATAGAACATTTTGATATATGGAAGGTGCCACTATCCGACTGCCAGGTTTCCTCAAAAAATACGTAAAAACAGCGACATCTATTACAGCTGCCATTCGGAAAAGCACAAATTTGTATGTGGATTTGTAATTGGCCAGAGACTTAGACATCTTCTTTCACGGTTCAATCCTGTTAGTGATCGAATAGCCCCAATTTGCATCTTGGCAAAATATTTCTACATCTCGTTGAAGTTTTCACATGCCCTGGCGGTAGATAAAGACGAGCGCCTATTGGAAAAATACGACCGCTGCGCTGGCCATGACATTACAATTGTCCTGGGAGATTTTAATGCAAAGATAGGAAGGGAAGCTGTTCTTGGTCCAAAAACTCATGTAAGCCCAGAGATATCCACTGCCCACTCCAACCAGCTGTTCCAACTACTAAGACACAACGCCTCTATTTCTGACATTCATGATAAACAATGGCAGTACATATCGCTTTATATGGCAACGGCCACTAAAATCGTGCTATGATATGAAAAACGGCGACATATTGTTGCAACAGGACGGTGCCACAAGCTACACAGCACACGTTACATTCGATTAATTGAAGAGTAAGTTTGGTGAGCGTGTTATCTCAAGAAATGGACCAGTTAATTGGCCGCCTCGTTTGTGCGATTTAACGCCACTATACTTTTTTTTGGGCTACGTCAAATCATTGATCTATGCCAATAATCCGACGACGTTGCAAGAACTCAGATCCAACATTGAACGCGATATAGCGGACGTTTTGGACGAAATGTGCCACCGAGTCATCGAAATTTGGGTCCAACGACCATCTGTCGACATGCCCGCCCTGGCCATATGAACAAAGTCGAGTTCCATTCATAAATGTTTTGAATATATTTCATGTCGATCATAAAATTTTGAAAATATATAGGTTGACAAACCAGCAACGATTGATCATTAAAAAGGTTGCAGTTAAATTTGTGATCGAACAAAAGCTAAAATATTTGCCATTACATTGATTTGTTTCATGTAATTTTTAAAAAAAAAAAGTTCTGTGCCTCTATAAAAACACCTCTTACATATCGGAAATTTGATCAAAGGATAATTAAATGATATTTTCATTTGATGCGGGTCGATGTTGGCATCTGTCTTAGAAATTATTTACTTATCAGTTGCAAATACAAAATCATTATGATAAGCTACATGAATGAGAAGCGTATTCCAGTTAATATGAATATGACTGTGACAGACTTCGATGTTAGCGTGAGAGGGATAATTATGAAGGTCTGAACCAAAAATGTTAGAAGTGGCACTTTCAATACATAATAAAGCGTATCTGAAGTACTATGATAGTAAGGACCCTGCCAGTTAGCATTGTTACCTATACAAGTCTTTGAGCTCATATTGAACAGCATTTATATCCTCGGGCATTATAATTATATTTTTTTTTTATCTTTACAAAGGGGAAAGTTCGCAAATACGTTTACTTGTCTTCGATCACGTTATCTAATTCCTGTAAAACCTTTGAATCTTAAATTTCTTAAAAATTAATAAAATAACATTATACTTTCGCCACTTAAGGAAGGATGTTTGCGATTGCGTTTACTTGTTTTCGTTCACACTTTTCACAGCAAATTAACTGCCGTGTTAAATGGAAATTTATTTTATTTACAACATTTCCCATTAACGGCATTTAGGGCCGCCATTATAACGATACAATTGTGCTAACATTTTCTAAAAAAAACAAAACACAAAAAATTTAATTTTCTACGTGTTTCGCCTCTCCCCTCTTAATGCTTTGTTTTATTTTGTGTTTAGGCTGTTTGGTTCCCAACAAGGTGCAGTTTAAAGCCACCCAAGTAATATAGGGAATAACTCGAGTACACCAGCAGTTCTCCACTTGAGGTCTATGAACAATAAACGCACGATGAAGCTACCTAAAATTGTAACACAATAATTTTGGTTCATTTGGCTGTTTTCACCAACTGAGTTTACAAAGTATTTTTTTCTTGTTTCTTTGTATTGTAATTTATGGCTTGAAAAGCGGCATTTTACAGTTGCTTACTTGTAGAGGTGAACACGCCCAGACACATTCACACAGAGACACAAATTTGTTTGCATTATAAGTAGCGATATTTAAAAGTCCTTGAAGGGCTGAAATTTACTTTAAGGCAATATTGTGGGTATTTACTGGACAAGAACTGGAATGTAAATATTGGTATTCAAAATTAAGATACATTTAAGAAGCGCAAATACTGTTGCATTCTAGGAATGCAAATTAAATTCGCATATTTCACTACACTCGTATTATTTAATTATATATCACATGTCCTAATATTTATCCACCAAAAAACCAATCACTAAGTTTAAGTCTTCAATATGTAAAATCTCCTTCACCCCTATTCCCACACTGTCGCAACCTAACGTATGATTAATATTATTTCCAACCTCCAATAAACTCATACGTTCAGGGTCGTTGCCTTATTATATTGCCGCTGCAAAATCTGCTGCACATGCAAGTTATTCAAACTATTTCTATAGATTTACTTCTTAAATGAAACTTTTTCGATATCCAACAATTAACCAAACCGGTAACCTCATATATCATCATCCGCATCGCATAATATCCGCTGCGAATTGTTGCCATTCATGGCAACGTTGGCTTGCATTATTGAGGCACGTAAAACAAACTAATTTTGGAAACTCATAAACAATAGTCGGCAACTCATAAAACATACCGACGTAACAATAAAACTTAACGTTTAATAACAGCAATCCACTGCGAGTACATAATATAGATACTTTTTGGCAGTGCAAAAGAGCTGAGGAGTGAAAAGTGTTACAATGTCTGATTTATATTTATTAACACACTCGTAGAATACAATCAAATGTTTGTGTACTTTCATCGAGCATAAGTGAGTGGTTTGGGCAGCCTGTGAACGAGGAGTGGTATGGCTGAGTGAGGAATTAAAACAGAAAGACAGTTTATGTAAAGTAAAACACCGAAGGAGGTTGTATTCAAACTTAGACTTTTTATAAATAGTGCATACTGTATGTTTCAATGTAAGCGCAGTTTAGATATTTCGTTTAACAAAATTGCAGAGTTTCATAACATTCAAAAAATGCAATTGTAGAGTGAATACTCGTATGAAGAGATGTGATCTTTATGATCTTTAAAAAATATAAGATACTAGCTCACTCGCAGAGTTCACTCTGCCATTAAAGTATTGACACCAAACATGTATTAATTTGGAATGTAGTAGCAACATAATATAAAACAAGGCAAAAAAATTTAAAAAAAATTTAAATGTTTCAAAAACCACTACACAATTTTGATGTACTGCCGTTTCAGTAATACAAATATGGTCCAATTTTTTAATTGTATTGAGAGGTATTTTTGAAAAACAATTATGAATTTTTTTAGACGTTTCTCCACATAATTAGTTTAAACTCAAAACAGTTATTCCGATATTATTAAAATAAACATACGAAAACTGAAATTTACATAATCTTTAATCCGTTTACATATTGCGTTGCAATCAGCTCAGTTATTTCGGAGTTATAATAAAAATCGATCATAAAAAAATGTATTCACAATTAAGTGAATACGTTCATTTTCAAAAAATTTTAGTTTCTAATGTTTGAGGTAATTTGTAGTTTTCCAAAAGTGGGGTGTTTTGGATAGGAGGTACCAGAAGAGGTCGACTGACATAGTCCATATTTCAATTAGCTTAAATCTTGCACAAACTATGACCAAATTCAGTGTACCTACAAAAAAAACATATGTTAAACTATGAGAGTGAATTAGGTCATTTGTATGGGCGTACCAGAAGGGGTGTGGCAAATGCTTCGGTTTTTTCAGTATTTGTCAAATATTAGAAGATATTAAAACGGTCCAAATTTCGTATGAGAGGTACCGTTGATTAGTCCAAATTGATTTCAAAGTGAGATTTGTATTATAGTACATTTTACGCAAAATATAACTGAGATCAATGAACTTACTAAAAAGATATGTACTGAAACTATGAGGGCCAATTCGATAATTTGTATGGGTGCTACCAGAACGAGTGTGACAAATATTATGGTTATCTGAGGGTTTGTCTGCTATTATAAGGTAATTGAACCGTTTGGAAGTCATGGGAGAAATAGGTAATTTTGTTATGGAGGTACCAGAAGCGGTGGGGCTATTCTTCCCATTCAATATCCCATTGCTTCATCAGTCACAAAGATCAGTTAGGGTTTAATCGAGTTATCGTGCCCACCAGCGATCCAGCCAGCCAGCCAGACAGACGGACATGGCTCAATCGTCTTCAAAAGTCACGAAATTAATTTGGTCTTAAGATACTTGGTGTATAACACACCGTTCACTGAAGACCTCGTATCAGTCAGTGTCATCCTGCAAAGACGTATCAGCTTCAACGGGATACCAAACTCAGCCATAGCATATAATAATTTCTGTCATATCGGACTGTAGATCTGCATTTCTTGGGACTTTTTCAGGTTTTGCTGTAGTATGAATATCTGGTGGGTCGTGGATTTACTAGGTCTAACGCCACACTGATAAGGTTCAAGCAGCCTCGATAGGATGGGCTTCAGTCTTTCACATAACACAGTACAGAGGACATTGTTTGATATGGGTAAGCGGCTGATCCCGCAATAGTTGGTACACACACTTGGATCGCGTTTCTAAAGCACATGACCTTACTGGTTATGGGCTGGTCCATGACTGCTTCTGTAATCCCGCCCATTTCTTTGCCTTACTGGCGATAAATGTATTTTATTTTCCACTCCCTATGTTTGTTATTGGGCCCATTTTTCTCTAGAACACGTATAGTGATCTGAATCGATTTTGTACCAAATTTTAAGACGAATGTTGCAAAAGCCTGTAGTGATTGCGTGTTTAGAAACAGGATCCTTTGGGCGGTGCCATGGCATATCATCTAATTCAGTCAGTATTTGTTCTGATGATGCAGTTTGCAGTTAAATGCATCCACACTTAAGTTCAGATAATACATTTTTCTTAAAGGGGTTGTGTGGGTGGGGCCTTGATCCAGTATAGTCCTGTTCTTTTTAGAAAACGCGTACAAATCTACTAGATATCATTAATTTGTTTCCATAGATGGAACCACGCCCATTTGATATATCAACATTTTATGTAGCCTATTTTTCCTTCCGCACATACAACTACATACTGCCAAAGTTCAGCGGTTAAATTTTGTAATGGAAGCCTAAACAATTCCGAAAACCAACATAATTTAATTTTATTTATAGATTAGAGTGGGTCAGCTGAAATCAGCTCTTGCCGCTTTCATGGTGCCTCCTGGAGGGATAAAATGAATGGCATCAAACCCTAAGAGGGCTCCCATAAAAAAAATATTATTGTTTTGGTCGATTTAAGTGTATTTTGTAGCAAGCTTACACAGAAAAAAAAACACAATTGTTGTTAAGTAAATAAATAAAATAGTTAGCATTCAATTTTAATTTATAACAATTTTTCCATTTGAGAGTGGTTGTAAATTGTCATATTTACAAATTTTCTACCACTTTTCAAATTCAACAAAAATAAAAAAATTGTAAATGTGACAACACTGTTTATTGTTTTTACAATTTCGGTTGTTGGCGCCCTTTTAATTAAATATTTAATTGTATTGACGAAATGGTATTTAATAAGACAATTCATTTGTCGTAATTTTTTTCTGTGTAGGTGGTGAAGATAGGGAGTAGGTATGTTCAAGAAAAATTTTAGGAGTGATATACGGTCATACAGTTTACTCCTCTAGAAGGCACCAAGGGAACGGCAGGAGCTAATTTAAAAATATAAAAAATTATATGGGAACCATACAATATAGGGTTGAAGATATATGGTAGATGTGTTTTGAGAAACTGTTAGGGTTGCAAAAATATTAAGGGTCAGTCATACTTTTGACTACTCTAGGAGCACCTTTAGGTGGCTAGGAACAAATTTTATAAAAAAATTGGGGCAGTTAGGGCGGTGCGAGAAAATACAAAAAAATTGTTTGTGTGGTAGTTCTCTTAGGGGGTGAAGATGAGGAGTAGGTATGTTTGGGAAAAATTTTAGGAGGGAAAAAATTACTGTATGTCGGTCATTCATTTGAACCCTCATGTAGGGATTGCGGGGCTTGTTGTGGATTTTTTCCCCAAATGTGAAAAGTTTTTCGTTAAAAACCGGGGGCTCGATTTTGATTTTAGACCCATGTTTTCTTGTGTAAATTTTCTTAGAATTCATGGTAGATTACGATTTTGATAACCGCTTGGTGCAGTTTTTTAACTCCATGCAAATTGACTATAGTATAAAATGCATAACAGTTCAACAGTTCTAGTTGCCGTATTGAAATTTCATGTTAGATGTATAAGTTAAACTACCACACCGAAACGCTGCCCTCTCTTCCATTTATGTTGTTTAACGGCTATGACATAATTGTCATACGGCCTTTCAGATTGCACGAACTTTAATGAATATTGGACGGTCAGTGTTTTTTTGTTTCGGCAATATCTGAACTTTACTTCCAACATGTGCAAAAGTTCTGCCATACGTGAATGTGTGACTTCAGGGGTATGTGTACAAATATGAGTGTGAGTACCTCTTGTGAGTGTGAGTGCGTGAGTATGTGTCTGTCTCAATGCATGTGTAACAATGTTTGTGGATTAACAAACAAATATTACACGAAAACAATATCACGTTTTCTCCATTTATTACAGATGAAAGAAAATGCCAGCAAATACCAACTAAAAGTCAAATACAAAATAACCGATACAACTATAGCAATATGGCAGAAGCAGCAGCAGTTGTAATATAAACAATGGCTGATACAACCTATATGTACTAGCAATTGCGATGTTAGCTGAAATGTGTTTTGGGCAATATCTATTGGCTAACAAATCTAAACACTTACACACAGGGTCTAGCACAGGTTTTGCTGGTATAAATGAACAAACGAACGAACGATTGTCTGTTGTTATACATTTTAAGCGTTTGTTTATGTGTCTCTCTGTATTTGTTTTACGACAGTTCTTTGACTTTTATACTCTATTAATACTGAGCACTTTCTAAAAGACAAGATCTTGCATTAAATTCGTAACAAACATTTTATTCAAATGTGTTGCAGTAAATAATATTAAGCAGTTACAGATGTTATGTTCGATAACCAGTGTGTAATTTATTACACCGTGTAAGGTAGAAGGACGAAAATGGTATTACATTTCGGAATATGACACTGTCAGACAACATAAAAATTATACCGAGAGCAAAGTTAGCTACGAAAGGGAATAGAAAATTGTAATACGTGACATTTTCGTTTAAATTAAATTTACCACAAAACGACTATAAGATATTAAACTTCACATTGAACTAAGTTTATAAATTATCCACATTATTTTCCACTCATAAGAATTGACTATTTCCTTTAACTAACTTTTTTTGCTGGTTTCTACTAAAACACACAAATTTTGTAAATCTTTTGAATTCCGAAAAAATTTTAAACATTATTTTCACATTTAATGTAATTTAACAAATTCAACAAGATTAAAAACAAATACACACATGCAGCCTCAAGAGAAGAAGCAACGAATAGTATCTTAATTTAACTGTCGTCGCCAGATTGTATTTGGCATTTGCCCCAAACTATTTTTATCGCACATAAAACACTGGCGGGGTGCACGAACGAAATTCGAGCCAAAGCTGTTTTGTGGGCGCAAACGACAAGTAAAATCTATGAACGAGTACTCGTATTTGGTGTAACTGTATCTAAGAGCGAAAAAAGGCTGGCTGTGTGTCTGTGGGCATAGCAATGTTAAATAATAGTGGTAGTAGTGGTGGTGGTAGTGTGTCAACAGCGAAGACAACACGCTTCAGAAATGTTTGAACTCTCCTGCTGGGATCTCATGTCGCGCCATAATGAGTCAACACAATTGCAAAGACTTGTGCTCGACTTTTGTTGGCGTGTGTGTGTGTGTGTTTGCATGAATCTGATTCTGTATAAGTGTTTGTTAGCTTCTTTTTACAACTAATCCAAAATAATTACCAAAATAACAATTTCTTACAATTTGCAGCAACAGCGTAATTGTTGACAGTGTCTCTCTTCATCCGTAGCCGCGCATCTTCCCGCTTAATGTCTCCTCTGCTTGTAGCTACTTGTGTCGCTGTAATTCGTGTTATTTGTATATTGGGTTCATGAAACTAAGGACTTATTTTACACATACACGTAGAGATCTTTACAGACGTACGTTGCCGATGTCAAATGAAAAGATTGTGTGTGTGTGTGTGGGGCGAATGAATAGAATGATATAAGTGAACTTTTCTGTGGTTTTGCCATGTAATGAGCACGAATTTAGCTAACACAAATGATTACGACGTAAATATCCAACTGCGTTTTTGTGTCATCGTCATTGTGAAGAAATTAGGAAATAATTTGAGAAATGGCTTTGCAAATTTGTCGCAAATTAATTGAGGCTAATTCTATATTTATTTTTTTGTTCTCTGGCAGTATTTACTTTAATTACGGAATTAGCAAGAAACAAATATCTTGGAATAATTAAGCAACTGAAAACGAGGAAATATATGAAAATAATTATAAATTACTTAGGGTTTCTGATTGATATTTGCGAAAAATGAGCGACGTGTTATATAAACTAAAAGAATTCCAGGTTAGTATTTACACACATTTGGGTCATCATTTGCTTACTTAAGTTATAATGTCATCAAAAAAAAAACTACAGATTTGTATATCTCACTTTATTTGATATAAAAATATCACAGTACAACACATGATTTTGGGACTCATTTCTGAAAACTGCACGTGAAAGTAGCCCCAAGAAGAACGAGTTCTGCATCATTCGTTTTGTCAAGTTACATGCCTTAATAATTTAATATCTATTTGAAGTTAGTAAGTAGCGTATGGAGGAATTTGTCACGATTTAGGCTCTTTTGTTATATTGTTTTATGGTGGCGTATGATTATCATAAGTAATATTCCACGTAAATCATACGCCACGGATTACAACAGTACAAAATCATTTTATAAATGGAAAAGTGAGACTGTTGCTTATGACGGGAAACGTTATATGAGCGGATTAATGGAATTGTAATTCCTAATTTTTTTTAAATTTGTTGCAGCTACATCGGACTATTGGTTCTCGAGTTATGTCAAACAAAAGAGCCTAAAACGTGACAAATTCCGCTACACTTACTTACTAATTTACTAACTTCAAATCGATACTGAATTATTATGGCATGTAACTTGACAAAACGAATGATGCAGAACTTCTTCTTTTTGGGGTTACTTTTACGTACAGTTCTCAGAATTGAATCCCAAGCCAATGAGCTAAAAAATCTTGTAATGTGTATTTTAATTGGAAAAAGGTAGTCTTAAGGTACCTCGTATTTGCTAACTAAATATATTTCATGTAATTTTAAGTCAATAAAATAAAGATATTAAATCAAGCAACAGAAAATCACTGACCAATGCATCTTTTGGGAACACTTTGTAGAAAATAAGTGCGCAATTAAATTACACTTCTTGATTTCTTATATATATCCAAAAACGTTTTTTCTTCATAATATACTCTTGTGATCTGTAATGCTATATCAAACAATTAAAGTAACCAAACATATTAATTTAACACAGCCTGTATTTCCTGTATATTTCCTAATCCTGCCATATCCAGTTTCAAGTCTGAAAATCATCCTAAGTGTTTCGTTCTCGACTTACAACAATAATATAAATTATGCAATAACCAAAAGCTATTTTAATATTCCACACCAAAAACCAAAATGATATGCACAATTTGTAATGTATGCCGGCCGGTCGGTCGTTCGGTTTTCATTTGACTGCCTTCCATAACAAACATTAAATTTAAAAATTTAATAGCTTTAAAAATCCTTACTTAAATACTTTGAATAATCCACATAAATATGTATAAGATTATGCTCATATGTATATGTGCATACATTCATCAACTTTGAATTGAAATCTTATTGTTGGCCATTGATTTTGCACATACGAATAAACCATAACATACAGCCTTAATGGCTGAATGTGTGTATAAGGACCACATACAACACAAATCCATTTGAATATAGAATGTGGGCTTTCCTCCAAACGCCCGCTACCGTTTTTTTTTAATTTATTAATGGCATATGACCTTCTTGTGAAGGGGCCCATCAGTAATGCCTGGTAGGGAAAAGCCCCCATTTTATGAGGGCCAAATAAAATACATTTAGATTTTTTTAATAAATCATATGCGAGATGGTAATGTAAAGTCTATTCATGCCAAACATTGTAACACATCACATTTGCCTTAGGCCAAACACCAAAAAAAAAAGCAGCTGCAATATGAGCTGCCACCTCCCGAAAGGGGTAAAATATGTTTGGGTGATGAATTCTTCGGATGTACCGTTTACAAGTGACCGAAATTTTCTAATTTGGCAACAATTTTATGTGCAAATTGAGAGTGGTTTAATGCGAAATGATGTTTAATATTAAATTGGGAGCACGAGGGTAATGGTTTAAAATATAAAGGAGAAATCAAGTGTGTTTAGTTAAAACTTTATTAACATATGAGTAGACAGAAATGTAGTCTCAGTAAAAATATTCACACCACGTCAAATTCTAGAAAAGACCCATACAAGGCAGATCGCCACCTACTTCGCGAAGGCAAACGAGGCAGTACTTGGAGTGTTTGAGAGAAAATTCCTTTGCAAATTCTATGGACCAAATCTGCGTTAACGGAGAAAATCGGCGTCGAATGAACCACGGTATGTATGAGCAATATGCCGACATTAAAATACAACGACTACGTTGGCTAGGTCATGTTGTGAGAAGAAATAAAGATGCTCCAGCTAAAAAATCATTTGAATACTGACCCTGTGACGGCACACGCAAAAGCGGACGACCAAAACTTAGACGGAAGAACCAAATGGAAGAGGACATCGCGAAACTTAGTGTCCGAAACGTCACTGCTTGAGAAGCTTTTACTTACCGATTGACTCGACACTTATACTACGACGTTGCTGTCGACAACATCGAGGGGGCCGGCAATGAAAGAAAAATTTAGAGGACTGGAGGCGGGAATCGATCCCGGGATCTGCCGCATGGAAGTCGCGTGTTCTAACCACTATGCCACGGCCGGTCCCACCTAAAATGAAGAAATTTTTTCCTCGAATACTCTTAAAATAGATTGAACCGCTTGTGCCATTATCCAGGATTCTGCGCTGTAGAGCAAGACAGGTAGGATCAGTGTCTGGTATAGTTGGATCTTTGTTCTTCGGGAAAGCCTTTAGTCATTTAATCGCTTGCTTGGCGCATAGAAGCAGCGGTTAGACATTATAATTTTTGTTAACGGCGGAGCCAATGTAAACAGAATCGCCTTCCAGGAGCGCAATAATTTGATTTTTTGCACTATTTGCTCTTGGCATCACCGGATTCCTCATAAAGAACTGAATTTACACCCGTATAAAATGTGCATGGTATAACAATTATTAGCACGGGAGTATTTGACATGGCGGACGTCTTGTCATTTTTTGCAACTATACCCCATGATGCAATTGTGTTCTTTTCTGATGAGGCACATTTTCACCTCAGTGGGTGTGTAAACAAACAAAATATCCGGTTTTTTGGAAGACCCAATTAATAATATTGATGTTGAAATTGACAGAATACCAGTCGACATAGTTGTTAGAGTTCATGAAAGCTTCAGAAAACGTCAATTACCGCGCTCCACCCTATATAAGTCCCGTAAACGATCTAACAGCCATTATCCTCATCAACGTGAAATATTTCTAGATTAGGATGATTTCTGCACATGGACCGACGGAAAACAAAGACGATGAGATTAAAGATACATTATACAAGGCCGTAAAGGAAATATATGAACACTGCACTGGTCACGACATCAAAAGTGTCCTGCGAGATTTTTAGGCAAAAATATGTAGAGTAGATGTTCTTGGTGCTTCGATCAGAAAATTCAGTCTACATACTAAAATTCAGTCTGAATGCCGACAACGGGTTTTGACTGGTAATCTTCGCAGCAGCAAGAAACATGGTAGTGAGTGGAACCACCGTTCAGCATTAAGACATAGTTGCCACAATATTATCCCCCGATCAAAAGACTAAATATCAAATTGATCATGTGGTAACCGGTAGAAAGGGTAGGTTTTTAAGAGGTTAGATCGAATTTCATTAAGCTATACTTGAGTTTCGGATAACCCGTTTTCAACAAACTTGTGTTGCGGATCAATAAGTCAAGCTTATCCGAAAACCCAACTAAAGCTTGTCGAAATGTCGAAAATATACCCTAAGAAAACTGATTGACACATACTTATCATTAACTCGTCAATTAAAACACTGCCCTTTGCAGCTTTATGCGGAAGAATTTACTTGAAGCCTCGTCTTTGTTCGGTATTTCTGCGAAGCATATAAGCAATTACAGAATTATTCTTTAGTATAGATTGGCAGGGAGAAATTCTTTTCCAGATGGTTATGCAAATGATAATGAGAAAAGCTGCAGCGAATATGAGTGGCACGATATTCAAGAAAATCTTACTTAAGTGCGATGATGATAAAGGCATCATTGTAGATATGGCAGCAGGTATATGGACAGGTCTAATGGTAAACGAGTATAAAATAAAGTTATATGTTTCAACGAATATTTGATGCATCGACTCGCTTTGCTATAGCATTTTATGTTAGCATTAAGAAGTACGTAAGGTTAAGTGTAGGGCAGAAAGAGACCAGACGGTTAGAACATGAGTCTACCATGCGGAAGACTAGGATTACATTTCTGTCTTAGTAATTTACTTCACAAGAAAAGGCTAGTCTACGCGTCCCAAACAGCTGACGTTCAGATTCGTTTATAAAATATAGATCCCGTTGTGTGTCTCTCAAAATAGAAGGTTTGTAATACACAATAACGCGAGAAGCTATCCTTTACCTCATTCATGAGGTGTTAAGGGAAACTAGGGATCACCTTGCTAAGAAACAACATTTCTGACAACTTTTTCTTTCTTACTTATTGCTTGAAAAAACTACTTGATCAAAGTAGTTCAATAGATGAAAATCTGAAAGTAATTTCTATCACGCCAAACTTAAAATTTTTCTTGATTTTTACTTATGGGTTCGACTATTGTTTATATTCGACAGTGTATTATTTGCCTTTTTGGCTTTATACAATCAAATACTCACTATTAAGCCATTGGATCAATAGAAAAGAGATGTTGCCTTTTACAAACTTTTTTGTTTTTTTTAGCACTGAAAGGGAAGGTTAGTTGATAAATAACAATATTTTGCGTCCTCTACTAACAGGAGTTTGAAATGTTCGTGTACATTGATGTCTATGCCAATAAATCACTCGTTTCGCTGGGTAAATTGGCCAAAAGCAAAAACATGTAAGAATAACACTAAAGCACTGAGAGAGATTTCAATTTGTACAGTTAAGTGAACGAATGACTTGAAAGTTGAAAGTCATGTAAGAAAAATTTAATCAATGATGATGAAGAGCAAATAGTTAAGCGAAGTTTCATCACAGTGAAGTATATTCGTATTTAAGACGAAACTCATATTAAATATATATCCCACTTTTGGAAATAATGATGGCCTTTCCCCTTCTCTAAGTAGTTTATTTGTGGCATGTGACATATTAAATCAAGTGTATTTCAGTTATTTTTTTAACTTTCCTCCAAGTTGCCACTCGATGCTGTGCGGCCTTATAAATACTGTAATTGTAAATCAACAATTACCTTGACTTTCATATGCCACCAGCCTGAAGCTACAGACGAGTGCTGAATCCATCCATTCAATGTTATATATTAACATTTATACCGTTAATTTGTGCAACGTTGTATATAAATTTCAATATATTGCTATGGCTTTTTCATTTGACTTCTTAATTTCCTGCAAAATCTTAATTAATATCCTTTACTGCGCAATTTTTTTCATTCACCTTTGTTTTTGCTTGCTCCCGCCATACCAATTTGGTATAGATTTTGCCAGAAAATGCCAAATTATATATATTACATTAATTGACATATCCATTGCAATGAACTCTCCAAATTAAGACTTCATCGTCTGCTTGTCGCTATTTATAAACACATTCAAAGGGGAAACAGCATAATACAAAAGGTTTTATTTTACCATTTTATTACGTAAATGATCATCAACGTCATAATGGCCAGACATAACCACAAAACAAATATCCAAGATGTCCCTGGCCTTCAAGTACCAGTATATACTTTTTTTGTTCAGTGTCTGATGTTATCTCCTCTGTAGTTTAACTACGTTGCGGGAAATTAAGAAAGACTAAACAACAAAGGATATATTTAAACAAATGGTTATAAATAAAATGGAGATGAACTGATGACCAGTGGCCAAGAGATAGAAAGAGAGGATATAGTGAGAATGTAATAAAATATTTGTTGTTTTTCTTGTGTTTGTCCAGTATCATATAACAAAAAATACAATTCCCTTTTAGTATATATCATGCATAACGAAAGGAAGGGATTCAGGTTTAATGGAATATATGACTGATGCGGTATGTCTGTGTAGTTGAAGTTTATGTTTATAAAATAGTTAACAAAATAAATTTTATTAGGAAATGTCCGATGTTAATGCCCTACATGTATACTATTGAAAATTAAATGTTGTTGCATTTGAGTTTTCTTTCGTTGAAAAATTAGTTGATGAGTCGAAATGTGGTAACATGGGAGTTCAAGTGATAAACTACACTATTGTGGAACCACGAGCTAGTTGAGGTATAGTCTAAAGTTATGATAAAAGTTGTATGCCACACGGCACGGATTTCTAATAGTGCATCAAAATCCGTTGGGCTGTGGCATTCGCAATGTATTAAGGAGAAGATAGCTGCGAAACCTAATGTGTACCTAATAGTTATGCAGAAAAGTAGCTACAGTGGTACACGTTGGTACCTATAATACTGGGATAAGAGTTGTTTATTAATTGTGATCACATTCAGGGGTCGATGATTTTAGTTGCGAGCCAACAGGAATATGCAGACCTGGGAATTAATTGCTAATTCGAAGCAAAATTGAGTGATACCGGCGGAACTATCACACTGAGAGCGTCAGATGACCACTACTAATCAGATGGGAAACTATTATGTGACCAAGACGAAGAATTGTTAATGAACCGGAAATTTTGATAAAGATCTGTAATCAATACTGCAAAGTCGTTTAATATACGACTAACGGAATGTAAGGTAAATGGTCTTAACCGGATCTGTGGACCCGTCACGGTATTGAGCTCTACAAATGTTCGGTGGAGTAGTTTCTTAGACCTTTATGAAAGTGGTGGCCGCATATGATACTGGTAGACTTAATATTCGGGGGAATAGAGTCCAATAATATCATCGAAGCGCAGTTAATCGAAATATGTTGAAACCAGAACGAAACAAACAAAGGTTTTGGAACAGGGATTCACACCTGCAAGGACAGAGATGGATACCTAGTCACGGACACGCAGAAAGTGCTGTAATACTGTAATTTAATACTTTCGTACTCTTGTCGTTCCGCCGGTTCGGAGATCACTATGGTAATTGCGCGGGATCCGATAGACATTTGAAAGAGCTTGTTAAGGCCGTTGGCGATGAGCTGCATAGTAGATGCGCAAGCTCATAAACACTATTTGGATAAAGGAATGCATGACCGATTATTAGTATCTAAGTTTTCTATGTTCTCTACTTAAGAAAACCGCTTCAAGTGCGCGGGATCAGCCTTTTACCCATCGCATACAATGTCCCATGGAGCGTTATGTAAAAGGCTAAAGCCCATCTCTGTGAACCGCCTTGAATCTTATCAGTATGACTTTAGACCTGGTAATTTCACGACCAAATATTCCAATACGATAAATTCGGAAGAAGGCCCCAGAAATGCAGATCTGTTTATCGAATATAAAACTTTGTTCGATTATCAGATACAACATAAACTATTAATTGATATAGCTGAGTTTGCTAACTCTCTGAATCTGATTGGACTTTGCAAAATGACACTGACCAACACGAAGTCTTCAGTGAATATAGGCAAATATATGACAGGGCCATTTTTTCTATCAAGCGAAACTTTAGACAAATCAATAGTTTGTTGTCCGATCTCTTTAACATTCTAATGGAGATGATCATACAAAAGGCTGGTACCATATTTAATAAAAGCCACATGTTTCCCTCGTATGCCGATGGTATAGATATAATTGGCCGAGGACTGCTGTATGTTTCTGCGGCATTTTTAGAATTATTAAGCTGTCGGCTGTAGTAAGTCTGGTGATAAATGAGGAGATAAATTAGTGGCCGACGAGTTCTGCGGTATGTTACTACGGCCTTTTCAAACATTGAGAATCCCTCGGCAGAAGTAGGTCTGGTGATAAATGAGAACAAACCCAAGTTATTAGTCTCAACGAACAAAAATTCTACTCGTTCGGAACGCTGCAGCGTCTTCGAGAGAAAAATACATCGCAAAATATATGAGCTGTGTAACAGCCACGGCGCACACATTCGTTGGCCAAAAATGGAAATTGGGCGTCGTTGTAGAGCAACGAAATTTTATACAACCGTTTTTCGTGATGAAGTTACGAAATTTCTTTCATAAAAATCGGTACGGCAAAAACTTCAGCAAAAAACTAGATGATCGTCGCCGGAGGTGCGACCCAGCTTGCTGGACGAACTATCTACAGAGCGTTAAATATCGACGCGCTGGGAATTCTATTCTTGGATGAATTCTTTTCTTGGATGATGGCAAAATGAGAAATAACAGTTGCTTCGTTAATTGTGCTGGGTGAGAAACAGATCTCTCTAATGCACCAACTGCATTAATTCCATTGTCAGACATGTATCTATTAAACAGAATATTATTCTAAGCGGCGCTACCTATGTTGGCCTTAACAGTGGCAATATGGTATATTCTAACGGGTCCGCCATCTAATGTTTTTTTTTCAACTAGTGCTTATTTCGTGAATGGTAACACTTAGCACATGTCTGATTCGACAGATAATTAGTTTTATCCTTCCGCTGAACGAAAATGGTTGTGTATACGCATGAAAAACTCTGGGAAATATCGACTTACAGAAGATTCCGATTTTTCCAAAAAAAAAATCGTCTTTTCAGATGAAGCTAATTTTGGTCTTGGTGGGTATGTAAACAAGCAAAATTGTCGCATTTG
The DNA here is from genome assembly GCA_964034835.1 of Muscina levida. NCBI lineage: Eukaryota > Metazoa > Arthropoda > Insecta > Diptera > Muscidae > Muscina > Muscina levida. The sequence goes on along the minus strand of OZ035880.1, from coordinate 185,740,527 downwards.
GGGCACAGAAAACCCACACGCATACATTGAAAAACCCAAAACGAGTCACTGTTTGGTGCGGATTTTGGTCCATAGGCATAATTGGGCCATATTTCTTCGAAAATGAGCAAGGAGTGGCTGTTACAGTCAATGGCGATCGTTATCGGTCTCCTCTTACTACTCAACCTCCGCTTAGTGCAGGGAAGCTCACATACAAAATTTCAGCTTGATTGCCCTCAAACTACGGCTGTAATTGCAGGGACAGTATGTATGGGAGGTGGGAGTAGTTTTTGACCGATCGGGCTCATCTTAGAACTTAACCTCCGCTTTAAGGATAGAAGCTTGCATTCCAAATTTCAGCTCGATATCTCTTAAACTGCGGCTGTAATCGCGGGGACAGACGGTCACCTTTAAATCGACTCAGATTTCGATGCTGATCATTTATATATATTATCATACCTATTACGCCTCCTTATGGGTGTTACAAATGGAAGAACAAAATGAATATACCCTTCACTCAGTTCATGCGCATGGTGAAGGGTATAAAAAATGAGAAAATATTCAGTAGCTTTTTTATAGCATTTTCAAAAAAAAAAGTTAGACTGATGTAAAACCCACAAGAAAATCTGTAGCACTCACCATTGGAGGCGATATTCGCCGCCGACACAATTTGGGTGGTAAGACACTTGAGAGTTGGTGTCGTACCATATCTGGCAATTATGGTTATAAACGTTAAGATGATTTTTGCTCCATCATTTCAAAATTCTGTTGCGCTAACCACTATCCATTTTGATAATAAAGTTTTATCATTGTCACGTGAGGCTTATTTGTGGAGCTTGTTACCATAAATTGCCATAAGCAGTAGTAGTAATAATAAACAGTGTATAAGACTTTCACCACTAACTTATCGAGACAGGTAGAGGTTGCCAATATCAACCCGCTTCAATTTAAAACTCTTATGAGGTGGGTAGATTTTCGTAAAATTCTTGGTTTATTCGCAATGCTTAGTAAAACGTTGTACATTCATAATTATAAAATTTATCGAATATTTTTATCCAAAATTTCACCACAAATTTCTTTTTTTAAAAAACTTCTTAACATTTGTGAAGTCACTGTTCCATGGGAACTTGTAAAGCAAAAACTGCTTAATTGTGTCGCAATTTTTTAATCGAATTTTTTAATTTTTTAATTTTTAAAATTTCTTATATATTTAAATTCTTTAACTTCTTTTACAAAGCATTTTGTGTAACAAATCTTCAACATTTTTTACCGACACCCACTAGAACGTCAAAATCAGAATACATTCCAATATCGTGAAGTAATGTACCGCTACCATAGGGTAGGGCAACCAACAGTTAGTTATGACTGAGCACAAGAGACGCCTTTTAAAGTGTGTCCACAAACAATTTATTAGCATTGTTTTCTTATATTTTTACTTCTTCTAAACCACAACAATAATTACACAGTTTTTTAACCCTTTCGCTTAAAATGTATTTTATTTCTATCATTTACTTGATGTACATTAGCTATGGAATAGTGCGCGAATTCTCGAATTTTATACGGCGGAACCTCTTATTTTGTGAGGTTCAGTAAAAAAATGCTGGAGGCAAAAAATGGTGGTGGTGGGGTCAGGTTTAACCGTCCCGCATTGGGGTCAAAGTTCAGAAAAATTTGGAAAAAATGTACAACAGTCCTCCTAACTACCATGGGGTTGTCGTTAGGGGGTTGGGATGTATGGCAGACCTTCATGAATTTCTTTTGCCAACATTTTCTCCGAACATACTTACCCCCTTTCTCCACTCCTTCGGGGGGCTCCCGTACAAATTTTTAATTACCCCCTTATTACTCCGTATAATGTTCCCGAAGCCCTAACTTCACTAGGGTCACCCCTAGGGGGTTAGAATGTATGACGGATCTCCAGGAAAATCTTTTCTGAAAATTTTCTTCGAACATACTTACCCCCTATTTTCTCTCCTTAGGGGGGCTCCCATACAAACTGCACCAAAACCCTCCCTCAATATAAGAAAAACCGCCCTACCTATCCAGGTGTTGTCCCTAGGGGATTATAATGTATGGCGGACCTTCATGATTTTTTTCCCCCAATATTTTCCCCAAACATACTTACCCCCTACCTCCCCTCCTTATACTGGCTCCCATACAAACTGCACCAAAACCCTCCCTCAATATGAGAAAAACCGCCCTACCTATTCAGGTGTTGTCCCTAGGGGATTATGATGTATGGCGGACCTTCATGATTTTTTCCCCAATATTTTCCCCAAACATACTTACCCCCTACCTCCCCTCCTTATACTGGCTCCCATCCAAAATGCACCAAATATTGGGATGACTCAAACCAATTTATTTTTATCGTGCGACGGATATTTCTTGCGATTGGCATCGACGACCTGAAGCAAGAATTGTTTCTCATTTTCGTTTCGACATAAAACATTGTTGTAATCCTGCATTAATTTGACACCTCTCTCTGCAGTGTCGTTAACAACATGCAAGGTGCTTACGATCTGCTTCGCTTTGTTGTAGTCTTCCCGGTTTTCCCAGGTTTTTGGATCGGTTGAAATTAACTCATTTGGTAATCCAAAGCGATCGAATAATTTAACTGTGTCTCTCGTCACGAAATGGCTCAAATCTTTTGCAATGAATTCTTTCACTTGTTTCGAATGCAATTCAATTTTTTTCACGCCTTTGGAGCCGACAACAATAGCTGAACGTGAACAAGCAGACTTAACGCCTTGATTTTCATCCTCATCCTCGCTCTCTTCCTCCTCAGTGCCTTTTCCCTCGTTTTCCTCGTCATCAGATTGAGATTCTACGTTTTCGTCGTCTTCTTGGAATGAAAGAATTACATTCGCCATTTTTTGCTTGATATTATGGGAAACGTTTTTATCGAAAAGTGCAAGAGCCACAGCTTCAGCACTGATGTACCAAAGGTGATTGCACAATTTATTCACCACTTTCTGTGACACATTTCCATCAATTGACTGAGCGACTGCCGCTTTTAAAAAATTGAAGTCTTGATTGGGTGCCTCGACAGCCGTGGTGCTCCCAACCAAGCTTTCACATAAAGTGTCACGATAAATATGCAAATACCGCGAAGCTTCTCTAATTCAATTTCGGTTAAATTGAAATGTTTTCGAAATAGAAACATTTTTATGCAGTATATGGCCTTGGCCATCCATCGGGCATGGCTGGTAGGTCCTGGAGCGCGGAAATGGTAACTGGGAATGTTTTCTCCAAGAAATAATAAAACGATCTGCAGGAATTCTCTGTAGTCTGCTCTGGGATGTTTCTCTTGTAGCTGAGCCACACAAAATGATTTGACTTCAATCAGAACATTAACAGGTATTTTCATAGCGACTTTATCGTCTGTTATGCCACTGGTAGGTATATCGTTTGTCTTTCATCATTTCCCAATCACATTTAAATCGAGCAAACAAAGGTACACCTGGAGCTGACGTTTTACCGAATTTGGCATCGAACACCTCTTTCAATACCAGTTTAAATATGATGTCTGCACGGTAAGTATAAAAGATCTCGTTCCAATATCTGTTCAAGAATGAGTGACGCACCTTGGAACGAGCCAGTGTTTGTTGAAGTTGTATCGGAGGAAATGGCCTGAACGCGGTCAGATATTTCCCAATCTAACAAAAGGCCATACACCGACTCCGGCACTGAGTTAAATTATTCGATCGCTTTGGATTACCAAATGAGTTAATTTCAACCGATCCAAAAACCTGGGAAAACCGGGAAGACTACAACAAAGCGAAGCAGATCGTAAGCACCTTGCATGTTGTTAACGACACTGCAGAGAGAGGTGTCAAATTAATGCAGGATTACAACAATGTTTTATGTCGAAACGAAAATGAGAAACAATTCTTGCTTCAGGTCGTCGATGCCAATCGCAAGAAATATCCGTCGCACGATAAAAATAAATTGGTTTGAGTCATCCCAATATTTGGTGCATTTTGTATGGGAGCCAGTATAAGGAGGGGAGGTAGGGGGTAAGTATGTTTGGGGAAAATATTGGGGAAAAAATCATGAAGGTCCGCCATACATCATAATCCCCTAGGGACAACACCTGGATAGGTAGGGCGGTTTTTCTCATATTGAGGGAGGGTTTTGGTGCAGTTTGTATGGGAGCCAGTATAAGGAGGGGAGGTAGGGGGTAAGTATGTTTGGGGAAAATATTGGGAAAAAAAAATCATGAAGGTCCGCCATACATCATAATCCCCTAGGGAGAACACCTGGATAGGTAGGGCGGTTTTTCTTATATTGAGGGAGGGTTTTGGTGCAGTTTGTATGGGAGCCCCCCTAAGGAGAGAAAATAGGGGGTAAGTATGTTCGAAGAAAATGTTCAGAAAAGATTTTCCTGGAGATCCGTCATACATTCTAACCCCCTAGGGGTGACCCTAGTGAAGTTAGGGCTTCGGGAACATTATACGGAGTAATAAGGGGGTAATTAAAAATTTGTACGGGAGCCCCCCGAAGGAGTGGAGAAAGGGGGTAAGTATGTTCGGAGAAAATGTTGGCAAAAGAAATTCATGAAGGTCTGCCATACATCCCAACCCCCTAACGACAACCCCATGGTAGTTAGGAGGACTGTTGTACATTTTTTCCAAATTTTCCTGAACTTTGACCCCAATGCGGGACGGTTAAACCTGACTCCACCACCACCATTTTTTGCCTCCAGCATTTTTTTACTGAACCTCACAAAATAAGAGGTTCCGCGATGTAAAAAAGTCGTTACTAAGAATTTCCATATAACACTATTCCATAGCTAATGTACATACTTCATGTCAACCAATACCAAGATAATCATAAACTATCTACATCCCCCATGTAACTTAAATAGTATTTCCTATTTTCTTCCATTCTCCTTGCACAAATCATTTAAGGACATATTGAATATGGCCATTTAACATAATGCTTCCGAATATGTTCGTACCATTGAAACTTTTCAATTATTTTCGTTACGAATTTGTTCATACATTACTCGATGCCATTGAATTTGTACGTTTGTCGATGTGGTTATGACCATTTTTCTTTGGGAATATTTGGTGACTCTTGGGGCTTCCACTTACTGGTCATACGCTGAAGAACGAAGGGCTGAGTGAGTGAGTGTATGTTATATTCTGGAAATACTTTATTGTTTGCTTTCGATGTCTAAGAAAACAAATGTCAAGTCATTTGAGTTTATGCTTGAAATCATTTGGTTTACATAAAGGAAACATTTATTTTCAATATCCTAAAACTACATTCTAGTCCCGCCATAATTCTTATCATCTCTCTCACCCTATGGCCGTTAAGTTTGTTGGCAATAAAAGTGCTATGAACATGCAAGAGAACTTGAGGGGTTGACAAAGATATATTGTTGATTTTGTGTAAATATTCGATAAAAGACGACGGTTATCAAATGAGCTTCAAACACAACATTTTGAGTTATTTGCGTGTAGAGTAGCTATTATTTTTAAACAGGAATAAAGGAGCTTGTACTAAGTTGGTTTATAATTTTATAAAATTTATATTTTGCGCTTCCACCAAATTATTTAACTCGAAAATCAGTAAATCCATTCAGAAAAATATATATTGGCAAAAGTAGAGGAAAACTATGTAATGCGTTCGTTAAATAAAGTGCAGTATTTATTAAAAAATTAAATTAAATTATTATTATTTTTCTCGCAAAAATCAACATAAAAATAAATTTTAAACATTTTTGGTAAGTTTTCGATTTTGTATTCTATCTTGTTTACTAAGCAATTATTTTCTTTATGCTTAATTATGCATTTTTGATAAAACTAATTCAAACAATTCAAAAATGTCCTTCACTCTTCACTCTGCGTTTTTTTCACTCAACTCGTATTATTGATATCATGTTTGTACATATATTCAATTAAGAAATAATATACCAAACCTGAAAATAAAAATCTATTATGCCAACATGCCTAAACACACGGCTTCCGTATAGCTTCTCCAAAGAATTGCGCTACAGAGTATGTACAGAAACAGGTCAATACATTTTAATGCTTCATCAGCTGGAAAAAACAAAATAAATTAATTGTTAGGTCAACTGTATCCGGCAACATGTTTCCAAACCAACTTTAACGCATAAAACAAAGTACAACAATGGCCAAATGGCCGTGTGTTAAGCGTTTTGACAGAATTTTATACGGCAGAGCCCACAAAAACTGTAGCAGACATATACACAGACATGCATGGTCACATGTACCATCAGACATACATATGACGGTCGAGGCTCACTCACATACGCACATACTAGATTTACACAAATCACTTAGACTGAATCTAGTCGAATCGTTAACACACAGTTGTTTGCTCTTCGCTTTTCTGTGTATTTTAACCTTTTTGGGTTAAATTGTTGTTGTGCTTTTATGCGAGTCTATGATAGTGAAAGGATCTGGACTAACAGCGAAGGTTGTAGAAAAAGTTTAGTATTTCATAATTGCTGGATTTTTGTCACTGGTAAGCAAATTAGTGTCTCTCTCACAAGGGGGAAATAGCCAATTGCTTGGAAACTAAACCTCATTGCTAAGGAGACTTGCGCGGCGAACAAACAAATTTGGCCTAGGATGGATAAGAGGACAATATTTATGCTAAACCTGTCTACAGTCCATCTGAGGAACATCATAGCTGTAATAACTGGTCATTGGCCGGTTGGTAAACACGCTAAGAGGTTAAAACTACCCTACATCGTTTTGTAGAAGCTGCAATGACAAGGAAGAAGAGGAGACCACGGAGCATCTTCTATGTCACTGCCCTACTTTTGGTGGCCTGTGATATGAACATTTTGGTCTTGGACAATTCTGTATAATACCTACCTATCAGTAGGCTATTTGCGGAACACCCATGCCTTAATCAGAGCAGCGAAATGGCTAGATACTGACGTTGACAGGACATAATAGGAATATTTCGTGCGAAAATTTAGAACTATCGAACTGAAATGTAACAAAATATGCAAGCTTCTATTCTCTAAACTGATGGTCAGTGTCAAGCTGAACAAGATCGAAAAAAAACTACTCCCAAAGCCGAATATAATTACCTTACTAGTTATAAGAGTGATTAATCTCTAGGTATTATAGTCTACTTCCATATTTAAATCTCAGTCAGAACTGACATTTTAATGTACTTAATTATGGAATTCATAACAAAAGTTCAGTCACAAGTGGATACGGAAATCATTTTTTTTCTATTCTTATATTCTTATATTCTTCTATCCTTCTATTCTTATATTCTACTATTCTCCTATTCTTCTACTCTTTTTTTTAATTCATCCATTCTTCTATTCTTCTTTTCTTCCACTCTTCCAATCCTATATTTTTCTATTCTTCTATAGTTCTATTCATAAATTTCTCCTATTCTTCTATTCTTCTTTTATTCTTTTATTCTTTTATTCTTTTATTCTTTTATTCTTTTATTCTTTTATTCTTTTATTCTTTTATTCTTTTATTCTTTTATTCTTTTATTCTTTTATTCTTTTATTCTTTTATTATTTTATTCTTTTATTCTTTTATTCTTTTATTCTTTTATTCTTTTATTCTTTTATTCTTTTATTCTTTTATTCTTTTATTCTTTTATTCTTTTATTCTTTTATTCTTTTATTCTTTTATTCTTTTATTCTTTTATTCTTTTATTCTTTTATTCTTTTATTCTTTTATTCTTTTATTCTTTTATTCTTTTATTCTTTTATTCTTTTATTCTTTTATTATTTTATTATTTTATTCTTTTATTCTTTTATTCTTTTATTCTTTTATTCTTTTATTCTTTTATTATTTTATTCTTTTATTCTTTTATTCTTTTATTCTTTTATTCTTTTATTCTTTTATTCTTTTATTCTTTTATTCTTTTATTCTTTTATTCTTTTATTCTTTTATTCTTTTATTCTTTTATTCTTTTATTCTTTTATTCTTTTATTCTTTTATTCTTTTATTATTTTATTCTTTTATTCTTTTATTCTTTTATTCTTTTATTCTTTTATTCTTTTATTCTTTTATTCTTTTATTCTTTTATTCTTTTATTATTTTATTCTTTTATTCTTTTATTCTTTTATTCTTTTATTCTTTTATTCTTTTATTCTTTTCTTCTTTTATTCTTTTATTCTTTTATTCTTTTATTCTTTTATTCTTTTATACTTTTATTCTTCTTTTCTTTAATTTCTCAATTCTTTACCTTTTACTAGACCCCTCTGCAAAATTTGTATAGATGCGTGACTTTCCGTTTCACTTGGCTGTTAGTTTTTCGCAGTCCCTTTATTGGAAATCGTGAAAACTCAACGATCCGTTCCTAATTTTCTTATTGTGTTTACGTGAGTGTATGAGTGGGTTGGCATACGGCTGTTGTACGAAACATATTTGTGTTTGTATGAAGGGTTCGAAGAAATATTTTTGTAGGTTTAGCAATATTTTTTCAAGTGTTCATCGAGAGTTGAGAGCTGTGTTAAGGTAACGCTTCAGTGATTTTTCCCAGTGAATTCGGCTCTTTCGATATATTTCAGGGCTTTATACGTACAAACATATTCTGAAAGTTTAACTTATTTCACAATAATGTTGGAAACAACAAAGCTTATGTGAGGCTGTAATTTGACTAAACTATTATTAACTTCACCACCATTACCGCTGTCACAAGCACACAACCGCTAAATTGTTAAATGTTTGAGATTAACTTTTAGGAAAGAAATTAAGTATATTATTGCTGTGATATGCGTTCTTGAATTATGGAAGAATTGCTGAAAGTACAAAAGAAAGTACTACAAATATATTTCTGTAAACTTTCTCAACAACCTCAACAACTAAGTCGAGTCAATTAAAAATTCTTACGTTATATAAAGATTTCCAATTGATTTATAAGGCATGTACCAAACAGCATTCGCAGGCGCCAAAGTTTTATAACAATTTAAAATTTGCAAAACTTTAAACATTGTGTCCACCTATCAAAACTTTTAAATATCAATTTTAATAGCTGTCTAAGAAAAAGGTAAACCCGAAAATTCGTTGTGGCCAATGAAATAATTTATGACCATCACTATGCTGAATAAACATTCGTTGTGAAAATATTTACCACAATCAATAAGAAACTAAAAGGTCAATAAATCCTAATAACCACAACTACCGCAATACCTCACACGCGTGCTTACTCTCTTTTTCACACACACAAACACACGTGCAAGTATTGGGAAACCATGTAAACAAATCCAAAAGTACTCAAATCAAAATGGGCCTTAATATCCCCACCCAAAAACCAGACACAACAAACCATAAATCTTTTCGACTACTTTATAAAGAAGAAATCACAAATAAGTTTGCACACACTCGCATACAGCTTAACACATACTTATGCATAAACGAATATCGTTACACTCACACAACTACGTAAGTATAAACAAAGGCATTAAATGCTTTTGCACAAGGACCATAATTAAATCCAAGACGACGGACGGACCGTATGAGTGTGTGTTGAGGTGTACAGTATAAGTGTAATAAAGTTTCAATTAAGAAAAACCAACATTATTGCTTTTGTACAAATAATATTGCACAGTTAGCTGACAGTAGAGCCTCCAATAAATATTGTCTCAAAGGATATCGATGGTGGTAATAATAATGTGTGTTAGAGAAATACTATAAGGAAACTTGTTTTACACTGTTCAATATTTTTGGATGAAGGGAGTAATTTGTACAGAGATCAGGGTAGGTATTAAGGATGTCATGTTGGTTAGAATATTCTAACTTTAAATTATAAATGAAAAAAGAGAAATGTAATAAATCCGAGAATTTAATCCGAATAAAAAAATTAATAATTACTTTTTACATATCGATTTTGTAATTGTAAAGTATGTTAAGTGCGAAATGTATGTTTTGCAGGAGACGCCTCCCAAGTTTATGAATTACTAGTGGACCGGCAATACTTTGCTATGGCATATAAAGTTTTAATATATTTCACAGAATTTTCTTCCTATTCTTAGTGCCATATCAATGTTAAATTATATATTTATAGGTCTACAAAGTACTTTGAAAACGGTTCTTAACCTCGTCAATAATATGGTGAGTTTAGCAACTCATAGGCAATTTCACGTAAAATGGCCCTATACTGTAAAATATATTTGAAATAAAAAACTGTCAATTGATGCCACAAGAGAACGACAATTAAAGACAACTTGAATAGTTTATATATTTTTTTTAAATTTAATTAATTTGGCAACAGTTTGAAATGAGCATATAACGAACACTCTCACTCCATTCTTTGTACGCCAATATATTCTATTTTTCTTAATAAGTAAAAACTGTTATCTCTGGAAACATAAAGCTCTTGTTTGCTTTCCCATAAGGTGTCAGCTTTGTATGTTTTATAAATAAAAGTTTTATGAGTTAATAGATATAATAGAAATTTGTGTCACACCCGTCTCCTTAAAAACTACAAAAGTTTAATAAAATTGTTACTTTACATGATAAAATATTATAAATTTCCAATAATAATAATTAATGATGTAGTGAAATATTTTGAACATTTATTTAAATATTTGATTATTTAGTTACAGAAAACACTTGGTCATACCCATCCCTGAGTAAAAAATAGAGACTGCCATAAACCATAACAAACACAATGTTTGGGTTTTCTTATTAGGGTGTTAAGATAGACGGTAGATATGTTAGAGAATAGTGTTAGGAGGGAAATACTAGTGAGGGTCGATCATACATTTTACCCCTCTAGAAGGCTGCTGTAGGACAGCTGGAGCGGTGTGATCAAATTTTATAAAAATTTGATTTTGTATGGAAGACCCCTTAGAGACCAAGGTGGGGGGAAGATATGTTTGGGAAAAATTTTAGGTGGGAAAAATGCCTGGGTTGGTCTCTTGTTTGAATCCTCTATGGGCGATTCCGGGGCTTGTTGTGGATTTTTTTCCCCAATGCGAAAAATTTATCTTTAATAACCGGGGGCTCTATTCTGGTATCGTATCGTAGATTACGATTTAGATAACCGTTGGGTAGTGAAATAATTAGTTGTGAACTTTCTACGGAAATTTTTACAAATTTTATCTGAAAGTCATTATTTTAAAGAAGCTCGAATTTCTAAGATCATACCCATAGTTGTCTTCTAAAGTACATTTTGAGCAGAAATTAAGTTCTTACATTCTTAACATTCCTGGTCGCATACGAAAATTTTTTTTGAAGATACATGGTTTTATTGCCGAGTACGATATCTGTACCAAACATTAAGTGTTTTGCCATGTCTTCTTCTCCCACTTATCAAGAATATTGATGAGCACTAGACCGGGTCGCGAAAAAAAATTTCCAAAGTCGAGGGCAAATATTAAAGATCACCTCGAGACAACTTAAAAAAAATATTTTTTTTTCCTCCCCCACCCCCCGGAAAAACAGCCAAAATCGTTTTATTATCACTGTTTTTTTGTTTGTGGCTCAATCGTTAAATCAAAGACATCGGTGTATAGGTCTCGACGAGAACTACATTTGTCCTATAGATGTCGCTGACATACGACATCATCTTGCAATGATGGGCTCATTTAGAGCAATTTCTACCCCTAAAATTTAAAAATATTTTTTCTTAGAATTAAAGTCCTTTAAAAACCAAGAACATTTTGCTTTGGAAGTATACAGTTTTATTCAAAATGGCTTAAACTTGACAAAGTGCTCCATAAGTTTGGTGAACAGAGCCTAATTTTTGAAAATTAATTTCCAGGATTGCACTATGGAAATTTGCTATAGAAAGTCTAACACACGTCATTAGTATAATAACTATATTAACATGTACTTACATATACCTATCAAAAGCACTGCAGAAAAGAAATTGAAAAGCACATACCTGTCAAGTAAATTAAAAACATATCACTTTTTTAGCCGGCGCAGCTGCGATATGTCCTCGATTACCTGGTGTACGGACAATTGTTTGATACAGTTTAATAGTCAAATATTAAAGTGCGTTGGCAACGCCTCGACACTTTTTTCTAACTTGATTCCAAATAGCTAGTCATATCTCTAGGCGAACTGCAGCATACTGTGTACTTTTGAATACGATCAAACTATTACTACGGCAGATATGACGGTTTATTTTAAGAGGGGCGTAGCACAGCCCTGTTCCACCCTGGCAGTAATTAATATTGTACCAACAACATTTATATATAATAATTGGGTGTAACCATACTTTACCAACAACATATATAATTTCGTCTCGTCTTCATTCCGAAATCATGAAATATATCCATTTTAAGATTCAAATTATTATTTCGTTACCACGCCCCTTTTTCGATCAAAATCAAGTATTACCAAGGGCTATCAACAGGTCATCAGTAACACTTTATACAAATTTCGTATCAATCGGTCCATCAGAGTGATCTTTGAAAAGGGGCGTGGCACCGCCCACTTCCGGCCTGGCTGTAATTTATACTGCACCAATAACATATATATCAAATCTAATTTTCATACTTCTGATAGTTCATGAGATATAGTTAAAGACGTCAGAGGAATTATTGATAAGGGGGTGTGGCACCGCCAACTTCCACCCTGGCTGTTATTCTAACTGTACGAACATTAGTTCATGATAGTTCATGAGATATAGACGTTTAAAGTTTCAAGATGTAAGCCACGACCATTGATACGATCCCCGCCCATACTTGGTTGCATCACGAATTTTGGTGCCAAATGCATTCATACAAATTTTTGTTATTGTAACTGCTGGGGAAAGTAGCTGGGATGATAAATCTTTATACCGATTTTCAATTTATCGTAATCCGTTTATCATACGATCATTGTTGGCAACACTGTTTTGATCTTTTGTGGATAACAAGGTTTGTGTCAAGGATTACTAGTTGTTGTTGTTTTTGAGTTTTAACCACAATTTTGCTCCAAGAGATGGCGCCAGCTGGTGTTATTGATTTATTTTTAAGATGTTTATACATCTTTTTCCCTTCGTCCTTAGAAGCATCTAGGATGAGTTTTGTTGGCTGGAGAACCCGAAAGTAGTTGAATAGTTATTTTTCAACAGTGTTGATGCTAGTACCCCGGCCGGGAATCGAACCCGGCACCTTCGGATTGCAAATCTACGTCGCTTCCGCTAAACTATCGAAGGCCACTCACACAAATTAGCAAGGCGATTGGTCAAACAGGCCTCTAGATATTGGCGGGCCACGCCTACTTG
>OZ035880.1:185541818-185727172 GCA_964034835.1 Muscina levida | reverse complement strand
AATAATTTCCGATTGTAGGGTAAAGAGGACAAAATGCTTCACAAGATTCCGTTATTTTTTCATTCCATTTTGCTTACATTCGTTCTCTACACGCTGTTAAAGTTACTTGTTGCTAATTGTGCAATTTCTATTTTGTTGTTCTCAGGTAAAACAACAATTTTAGCAGGCTGCGGGAAGGCGTGTGTTTAGTTTAAACATTTAAGTAAAATGGAAAATAATAAAGCCGGTTAATATTACTCAATACACTTAGCTTAATAAAATTATAATTCAAATTCATACTAGTAAAGCAGCATTGAAAAATATGGTATTTTTGTCAATTTCAATGGGTAACAAAATCGATCTATGGACAAAAAGTTATGCATCACCCCTTTTCACCCCTTCAATCTGTGATTATATATAATCTTTAACATCGTATTGTTCATATGGAAAAATTTTTTTTGCGGGTTTTTGCGGTTTTGTGTTTTATAGCCATTTACCTACTGCGGAAGAATGAACTATAATTTCTGCGGTTTTACTGAACCACTTTAGTTAACATACTGGATGTCCTATATCTCTATGCATTTATAGTTAGAGGGTATCCAGACGAATAAAAAGTTACAGGGAGGTAGGCCTCTAAAATGCAACCTTGTGGAGATATATGGGAAATTCTTGGAATCTTAAAATTTTTATAAAAACCATTTTTTGTATAAAAACGGTCACAACCTTTGCCCTCCGAATGTTAACATATTATTATTTTTTACGCCTCACCGAGTAATATTTTACCATTCTGCTTCATAAATTTGCTTCAAATAATTTTGGCCGCCCAGATCGTGACTTTACCCCACTGTGCGACGGCTTAGTTTGAGTGGCACGAAGCCAAACCGCTGCAGCCGCTCTTGATAGACTTATGGTCAATGTGGCGATGAGCTGATAACGCGCATGCTCATGCTCTTACGCAAAGTTTGGCTTAAGGAGTGTATGACGATGATTATAATCTAAGCTTTTTTTGTCTTGTGCTGAACAAAGTTGATACAAATGTGTGCTCCAACTATTGCGGTATCAGCCTTATACCCATCGCATATAAGGTTCTGTCGGGTAGACAATGCAAAAGGCTAAAGGTAGTATTATCCAACCTGATCGGTCCTTATGTGTCTGGATTTAGACCTGGTAAATCGACAACTGACCAATTATACACACTGCGGCAATTTCTGGAAAAGGCCCCGGGGGAACAGATCAATAAAGCAACCTTTATCATTTCGATACGACTCAGCCATGGCTGAGTTTGCTATTCCTGCGAAGCTGATACTCCTTTGCAAGTCTTCAGTAACGATTGGGTTGCAAAGCATACATTTTTAGAGCTTCATCCTACGGGTAGGATGGTATATATTATTCGATACGACCCAAAAGTGTAACACATAGAAGAAGTCACTTTAGACCATAGGTTTCTTTGAACCAAATTCGATTCATGACTTTTTAAGTCGTTTGAGCCATGTCCGTTGAGCCAGTCTAGCTGTCCGGCAAATGCTTTGACATTATGCACGAGTTAATATTTTCCCAAAACTACTTACGGTATTGCAAATGGGCTACATGGCCTCGCCCCTTCTGGTACCTCCCATACAAATACATCATTCTGTTCACTTTAGAAATTGAGTAATAATATCAATACACCTAACGGGATCGTACCCAAACTCTGTATTTAGTAAATTTATTACAAGATAAAGTTTTGGGAAAAAAAAAATTGGAAGTCTAGCCACGCCTCTTCTGGTAGTACCCATAAAACTACCTTTCCGCCCACTTTAGAAATCGAGTAATAATATTAATATAATAGAAAATGTTATATTTTACTGGTGAGGGTTGCCCGACTGAAACTTTCTTACTGGTTTTTAATACTACTCATACCAAGTGAACTTTGTATGTACTCATGAAAAATATTGAAAAAAAAAATATATACAAAATATTTATGAAAAAATGCATTAGTGACTTGGTTTCACAACCTGTATGATAATTTTATTACAATTGGCAGCCGATCTCATCTGCGACATTTACACTTTCGTCTATCTATCTACGGTTGATGACAACAAGTAGTATATTCACAACACTCACGTTACTGTTATTAGCCATATTTTCATCAATTGAAATGCGTTTTTACAACAACTAATCTTGCTGCACATGGGTATGTGTATAGTAAACCTCTCACCAAATATCACTAGGTGTACGATGGTCTTTTTGCATTTAATATTAAACTATTGATTTCTCTGCATATTCTTTAATTTGCCATCTATTGTTCCCGTTTTGTATAGAAATTTGCATTTGTCAGTTTCTTTCTTGCAATCGCTTTGTTCGACATTTCAATATTGTTTTGATGTTTTTTCTTCGAAAAATTGTTTTCTAAGTGAGTGGAAAACATGCACTTATTTGCGCAGTTTTGAATGTTAAAGTGGGCGCATAGTGAAAATGTCAAAGACAACGATTCAACGATAGAATAAAAGAAAACTACAATACGTTGAAGCTATTGATATTGGCTTAGGGGAGCAAAGAGGGCAAGGAAGCGCAAAGAATGAACCAAATTAAGAGATATTGTCTTCAAATATTAGAAAGACTTATATAAGACAATGAAATAGGATAGTTAAACTCTTTTCTATTTCACAATGAAATAGTTAGGTCGTTTTGATTGAATTTAATTCTTAAGAATAGTTGAAGACAATATCTGGACGTAATAGTTGTCAACCGTGGCATTTGCTCACAATACTGAACAATAGGGAAAACAAATTATTTTATATTTTATGATACGACATCTAACGTAAACTAATAAAAATCTAGTTAATTAATTCCATTAATTTCCCGTTTATTGTTTTTTATCCACTGACGTCACATCACATTAATTGAAATGTAACAATTATAACAATTCCGCGCGAATAAAAACTATCATGTTTTTATTATTCAACAATTACCTGTCGCGTCTCGTTATCACTTTGTTGTTGTTGTTGGTGCATTGCATGTGTCGTGCAACAAAACAATAAAAAAAACAACGCAGCAAACGAGAAAAGAATGAAACCATAAAATATATACATAACAAATTAACTTCTGTGCAATGTTGTGGTTAACCATATGAAATTGTAGCATTAATATGCAACAAATTGACATTAATCACACCCATACAAATGCATACGCATACACACACACACAGATTAACTCTGGAACACTCACACATATATACCTTGTAGGTGATCATATTACATTATAAATGAGCATTTTATGCATGAATTGATGGCAGTTGCGGATTTATACTGGGTTTATTAAACAATTTGTCACTCTGTTCAACGGTTGACCATAATCTGTTCAAGTGATTGTGAACACAGAAATCGATCACATAATATAATGAAATCGATAGCTTTATTAAATGTTTATTAGTACTGTATAAAGAACGATATGTTTACTTATTTATTATAGAATAAAACTATGAGAGTTAATTCGTGATAATTTTCCATTCATAAACTAATTGATCTTATTTACGAACAGGATTTACATTGATACAAAAATATAAGATTTTCTTTGAGGGCAGTGACTTTATATGAAAAGGATAAAAATTATTTAAAACCTAGAGTGGGGCGAGGTCTATATGTTACATACAGCAAAATTGAGTTTGGAATTTGAACACCGAGAGAATGATACTATTGTGATATAACTACAATAGATGAGTGTCGTAATATGCACAATAGTGTGATCGAAAAAATCTATTCTGGTATTTTGTCAGTGGTTTCACCTTAAGATAATGTTTTCAAAGATTTGTCGATAGACAAAGTTTGAGCACGATTAGAGTTTCAAAGCTCCAGCAGCCACGTTTGACGGACTTTGATTTAATATAATTCAAGAACGGCTTGTCCAATTTTCCTATACCAAATTTCCAAAATTGAAAAATTACAATTCTTTTAATCTATTCATACATCATTTCCCTGTATAATTAACAGTTTTGCAGTTATAAATAAATTCATTGCATAATTGTAATTAAAAAACATAAGTACTTAAATTCCAATTATATAAAACACTAAGCTTAAACGCTTTTCCCAAATCCTACATCTATAAATGAGTAAACAATAATATAACTCATTCGTATTCTCTTATAGCATGAACTAGAAGTCGCATTGTGTGACTACAAATATTTTCAATATTCTCCTAATTAAACGTACACATAGCCACGTCACATCACAATAAGTGAAATTTATAAATGACATTTACACACAATACCATCGTTTAATCAAAACAAATACCTTTACACACATAATTCTATCAGTATGACAAACGCACACACAATGAAAAATTAAACACTCTGTTGCTGAATGTGGTCTATAGGCAGCCCGTTGTTTTATACAATCGGTAAAAATCTATGATTGTTGGTGGCCAAGCAAAACAAAGCAAACCAACTAGTGTCACATCTAATTAAATATTTAAAGAGTTGCAGAACAGCAGCAGGAGCAGCAGCAATGCCATCAGCCGCCAAACGGACTCATAATTTCACATCAAAAAATCACAAACGCAATATTTAAATAGCGGAATGTGTAGAATATACAACAAATTTTTCTGTCGCGTATGTATATTTCACATTCCATAAAAATTAAACAATAACATTGAACGACAATAACATATTGAAAACAAAAACCAAATGTTTTATTGAATAACAAATATTGAGGAAATGAACTCAGGTGAAAAGCGAAACTTAAATGAATGTTGACTTCATGAATATAGTTTTTTGCTTAGTTAGTAAAATTCCGGAATTAGTTCATATTCTTACAATTTGTTTAGTAGAGATTTCTATAATACTTGTTGCAGTCTTAATATTATATATAGCTACCATCTTTACCGAGTAGCGTTGCTCCACCCGTAATTACAATGATTCTTCTTAAGAGTTTAAGCAATAAAGTAAATATACAAACATTATTAATTTTGTTTATTTTACACGTGAGCAATTGCTAAGTCATTTAGCTTTAGTTGTCTGAAGTAAATGCATTTTTGTGAGTTGCATTTCAAGTTTTGAATTTGAATTGATGTGTTTTGAATTTCAATTGACGAGGTTTAAATTGCAATTGGTAATTTTTGAATTCATAATAGAAAATTTGAATTTCAATTCACGTGTTTTGAACTTCAAGTGAAATTTTTAAATATTAATTGACGAGTATTGCATTTCAAATAGAATATTTGAGTTTCAATTGATTTTCTTAGGAAATGTTGTTGTTATTAAACAAACGGATAGCTGAATTTTTCATAGATAAAAATTTAAATTTCGCAATAATCATAATTTTTCATTATGATAAAATTATAATCGGATACCGATTATTTTATTGTATTTGTTTCTTTGTTTTGATTTTTTACACATCACGAATATTATTAAATTATTTACAAATAAATTTTGAAAATATTTTGTTTGATGAGGAATTTATGAATGAATAGTGTCTTTGTGTACACTTTACTACACGCTCAACGACGAAAATATTCTACATGATAAATGCATCTAACGGCACTTTTTCATACAAAAAGTGCCAAATAACACTCAATATAAAAATCGTCATATACTTTTCATAGTTGTTGTCATTTGATTCATTCGATTTATGTTCTTTTTCATCGCATACCGAATTTTTAACGATTTTAAAATACAGAAACAGCAGTTATCTCGATATCGGTAACTAAAGACTGAAACGGTGTGAAGTCATACAAATCGGTAACTTTCCGATTTTTTTTTACAGAAACGGGCTACTGATATGATATTTCCGATTGAAATTTTGGTTTTTGTGGGCGGTGCCACGCCCCATAATCTAACTATTTTTCCATGTAGCCTATGATAGAGACCCTATGGACAGTACCACACATAGAACATTTCATTGCAAAACGACCAAAATATCGCACTAAACATATGTACCTATAATAGCTTATGAGATACAGGAATTTCAAATTTCAAGCTGGGTGAGTGGTGCCACACCATTTTGACCCCCCTTGTAGTCCGAATTTCCAAAAATCCCTTTTCAATGCGTTCCTACGTCATAAAAGGAACCATCATTTCAGATTATAGCTTTAGCTGCTTGGGCTGCGAAGTGATCAGTCAGTCACATAAGCCTTTTATATATACATATAGATTAGGGTGGAAGCGAAATGTATGGACGATTTTTCTGCGGATATTTACCCCTGTAGTACGAATATTCCCCGTGCCCCAAGGAGATCAAAGGAGTTTTTTATTAATTTTCGATTAAGGAAATGTATTTTTTTGTCTTGGAAATATATTATACTCAAATATTGGCATGTGTGGGCGCCCTTTTTGCCAACCAAGTTGTCAAATAGTCTGCTTATGTCTCTACTATATTGTGAAATTTCCAGGGCGATCATATTATTATTTTTTCAGTTAAAAAAGGAGCTGTAATTCATTCTGTATGTAATTCATTCTGTTTCAAAATCAAATATCAGCTTTGTACCTCTTATTGCTCTTATAGCCTTTTAAAGTTTCAAGTTTTATTCCACACCCATTGATCCGATGCCGCTTATTTTTAGTTTGACCACGGCGATTGGAGAAACAGACCTTCGGATATAACAGTTTCAAAAATAGGGTCCAATGGGCGGGACCACGCACTCTTAAAACATCAAAATACATGTATCTTATTTTTACCACCGACCCTACAGCAACATTCTGATAAAAATATCGGCCAAAACTTTTTCGAGTCTAAACAGTACTAAACAATGCAAATAAGCAAACCCAAACTCATGTTCATATATATACGGCTTGAGGTTGTCCGATTTTTCTCTTTTTTGTATGAAACTGTCATTATAACTCAAAAAACTAATGATGCAGTTTGATTACCCGTATCCGAGTTAGGGTAAAACCGTCGATTCCAGTCTTGTCTTTTTCCCGACATACACAGTGTAATACATAAATAATGTATAGCAATTGTAAATAAAATTTTTAATGCCGCTGTATAGTGTAACCATGTTTTGTTAATATTTGTCCACTGGATAATTCCATTTACATGTTCCCATTCATTAACCTTTGTCGCATACCTTCACCACATGACACTTTCAAATATTGGCTTAACTAAATCAAACATAATCCATAACCCATATCAACAAACGGTAAAAAGATTACTATGCAAATATTTTGTTTACAATGACATCATTGTCTAGACTGGATTTTGTTGGTCAACTGTACAGCAAAATCACACCTCACATATGAATGGTGGTGTTAAAGTCACTGCAAACCTTTAATAACCGTAACACACTTTGTTATTTAAATAATTTTGTAATACCTCAACTCATTGCCATTGACAAAATTCAAATAAATCTCATACCTTTTAATAAATATAGCAGCAATTTCTTTTAATATCACAAGGTCTTTGTTGTAATGCCACCCTTATCAAAATACAAAGACATTTTAATTGTCACATGTTTTGTCATTGGAATCGATTTCAAAGAAAATTAAAAGCAGCTCACAGCAAACTCTTGGCCCACATCAATCATTCGCCCCATATGCATGACACAACCGATGCCCTCCCACTTATACGGAATTAATTATTGTTCCCGCTTAAATGCTACGACACAGAGGGAGGGGTGGGGAGAAAACATTTTTCATTTAATTTGATATTTATCTAAAGTTCCCTCTTTTAAATGCGTACAAATCATGGTTAGCTTTTTCAACGCTTTTCTTTGGGTTGTTTGCTATTTCATAATTACCGTACTCAGTTGTCACCACTACCTACAGCCGTAAAAGTCTCTTGCCGGTCCTTTTTTTTGTTGTTGTTGTCTGTTTCCTTATTAAAATACTCCTAAATGTTAATTAAATATTTCTATATTACAGCAAGAGGAGACGGGATTGGGCAACGACTGCGACGGCAGAGTGGATTTGCTAAGCGGAAACGGAAAAGAAAACACACACACACATACAGCCCTTGGTTCAGTCCATTCAACAGAAAAAAGAAACAAATAAAAAGGAAAATTAACCTTAAAAGCGGATTATCATTGTAAAACTCAATGATAAGCTTCAAAATGCGTGAAGTCGTTTTTAAATTGTTTTCTTTAGGATTGTTGTGTCTTTTCAAACGGTCTTTTCGGCTGGGCGCCCACATCACCGCCTACTCACACTGCATCGCAATTGACCGACCGTCTGTACGTTTGCCGCCTGTGGCTCTAACACTATTAGCCTCAAGTTGAAGCATGAAAAAAAGGTCATCCCAAGTAGCTTAGGGCTTTGAATAAATAAAGCTTGTGCAAACCGAAAAAAAGGACCGGATAAACCAAAAAAATTAAGAAGAAGAGAACAGTAGCAGTATGAGAGACACAAATAGCCCAGCAGAGATAATAGAAAAAAACACCAAAACGGAAATTATTGTTAAAACGCAAAGAAGATATAAAAAGCGACAACAACCCAACACAACAGAAGAAACTGAAACAATAAATAAAGTTTACTGTTTAATAAAGTAGACGCATATAGACGTAGATAAGCCGAAAGGGTATGCGTTGGAATGATGGAGATCTAAGCAGAATGGTTTGGAATTGGAAATTCAAGTAAAGGTAAGAAAGTAATGTGTGTAATCTGCCGTGGCGTGACTATCATGATGGAGACCAAGTTTGATCTAAGTCTTTTCAATCTACAGTTCTTTCATCGACGGCCATCTCGATGTTGTCGCCGCCAACTTCCCAGTAAAAGTTCAGGAAACGCTTCTCAAACAACTGAATTTCGTATTGGTTCGATTATATTGTGCGAAAGTAAATTTTAAACTAGAATCAGATGAAATCAATTCATACCGACAACATAAATACATGATACTTACATGACACGGTGGCAAGATAGAGCGAAAATTTTCAATGACGGTCACTGACCGGTTGGTAAACACGCTAGGAGGTTGAAACTAACCTTCAACGATTGTTGTAGAAGCTGCAATGATGAAGAAGAAAAGGGGACCATGGAGCATCTTCTACGTACCTGCCCTGCTTTTGGTGACCTGAGATATGAAAAGCTTGGTCAACTTACACATCTAGACAATACCTGTCAATCAGTAGGCGATTTGCGGAACATCCATGCATTCATCAGAGCAACGAAATGGCTTGATAGCGACGTTGACCCAACAGAATAGGAATATTTGGTGCGAAAATTTTAAAATGATATCACAACGGAACTCATACTAGGACCCAAGTGAGCTTGTGTTGAACGTGGCTGCCGAATAAAGCCATGTCGTATTGATTCATTGTCGAGCCCGTCTTCTCGAACATCTGCACCCATTTTCTAATCAATTAAATTGATGGAGCAAAAAGTCTATGCCTTATATTGAAATGATTATTGCGCTTTTGTTGAAGAACCTTGTGTACGTGGGTACTATCAAAACTTACCTATGCAGCATGCAGCTCCACTAAATGATAATTTGCATTTCAGAACCCCTTCCCACCACCCCGCCCTGCCTGCTCGACGCAACTACCGATTCAAATGTAAACTGACCTTATTTCTTCCCTGCTAGGTATGCACAACATTTATTGATGTGAATAAAAATATTAATATTTATGCATGCAAAAATATCCATCACTCTTTTGCCGTAACACCCTATCCTATGCATAAACCTATTTTAATTTTCTAAATTAAGTCGACATTAGGGGCCGGCATAAAAACAATTTCCCTTCTAAAACAAGAAACAAAAATCATAAACATTCCGATAAACTTCCTTGTTCAAAACCAAATACGAGTGCGGCAATAAAAATGAAACATAACTTTTACCTTAAATCAATTCAAATTTTATTATTACAACCATAAATTTCATCATTCGATTTCAAAGTACTTAAGGAAGTCTTTGGGGCATAAACGAAACAACGGGAAATGCCAAAAAACATCGAAGACTATAAAACCATTATTAGGGGTATAGAAGGTACTTATGGTCGCAAGATCTCGTTATTTACCGCTGTTATCCTTTTGCATGAACTTGTTTTGTTGGCATGAACAGCGGTGGATGTTGAGAGAGCACAAGTTGTTGTTGAGTAGTGGAATATAGGAACAAAATAAAATCATATAGAATAATATTTTTGAAATTTTTGATGGAAATGTATAACATACATATAAAAATAATTAAAAAAATTCAGTTATTTACTATATAGATAGTTGCTCGGGTCCTCTTTGTGACTATTAACAGCTGTACCTACCTTGCTTCCATTTACAGTTTTTATATATTATGGGTAAATTTCAAACATTGCAATTATTTCAAATTAAATTTTACATATTTAATCTTTAACATTATTTGTTTTAGTTTGTGTCTGTTTTGTAGCCTTTCCCTGTATAGGGCAATCACAGAATCTCTGACATAATTTTTCTGATTTATGTCTGTACTTTTTCAATCTTTTTTTACGTTACAGTCGTCTAACACAGGGATATACCCACAATCACAAAATCTACCATATAGTTTTCTGACCATCACTTATCATAACACTCACCACTTATCTCTCTCAGTTCTGCTAAAGTTTTAACCACCACTGTCTTTTCTCTTCCTTTATGAATTTATTGGTTATTTTTGGTATAAAATAAAGAGGCTTATAAGCCAATGATGAACAATGAAAAAAATTGAACGCCATAAATACGACAAGAAATAAGTAAGAGATCACAGAAATAAAAGCTCAGCGGAAATCATTGAAAATTTCGAAATGAAAGAAATCAATAAAATACGTGAAAGATTATTTTAAATTGAACAAGCAATATCCAAATCCTATAAAAAAAAGGACATACACAAGGCAGTGCTGGCTGTGCAACACTCAAACACTTAAAGTCATCGCCATGCGAATCACGTTTCGTCTTTTTATTACCAGAGTAATTCATATAAGGAATGGAAAATATTAAAGAAAACTTTTTTTCTAAGGATTTGTAGAAAACTTCAACACATCTCGCTGCTGCTAGCTTAAAATTCGTAGCCCATGGTGTGGCTGACAAACATGATGGCAAGAATATTTTATGGTAATATATCAAGGACTGTATATTTTACAAGGTCAGAGTTATGCAAATGCTTAAGAATACATGGTCTCTGGTCCGTGACAAGGGAAAACACTGCGTTCATTTTGTCGGCATGTATACGTTATAAAGCTGCAGTAAATTGCTGTATGTATTGCCCTGTATTTGTCTTTGATGATGATTCTCTAGTGTATTAGAAATTGTCGGCTAATATTTCCGATGCAAACTAAATAAATTTAAGGCGAGATAAGTTTGACCAAGGCAATTTCATTAAAATATAATGAATAGCCCAAGGTGGCGTTTCATAGGGTCCATTGTCATACGGTCCATGGGCCCCTGCATTTATTTGTGATTTTATTTTTTATCACACAATGACACAATGTTGTACTTGGAAAAAAATTTCACGATGTTAAATATGTTATAGTATTAAGCGAAGTGTGTATTTTATACGGATATGTACTCTCGCCAGAGTTTTTTCGGCAAACTAAGAAAATTTCCTTTTTTGAGTCATTCTTTTCGGTAATTAGAGCCAAAATAAATGCTTTTAACAAACTAAATGGTGGAAAGCTATAGATGTAACATACTAACCACTTCAAAGAATCGGCAAATAAATAAAAAACTTGTAAGGTAATTATCTTCGGCTATGGCGAAGCTCAGATCCCCATCCAATTTTTTAAAAATGGTATTGAAACTTGTTGCTTTAACTACACTATATTTTTATTAAACTTTGTACCGCAAAAAAGGTGAAATGGTGAGAGTTACTTTAAGCTTGCCACATCCATTTTTTGTTAAAATTTTTTAACAAGATGTCAAATACTAAACCTGAATTGTTTACATGAGCTGAGACTATTTATTACTAGTATGTTTTTACTAGTATGGGGGTGGAAGTAGTTTTCGTTCGATGTTGTTTATCTCGGAACTTAACCTTTGCTTAGAGAAAAGAAGCTTGTATACCAAATTTCAGGTCGATAGCTCTGAAACATCTGCTATAACCGAGGGGACAGACAGACGGACATCCCTAAAAAGAGGCAGTTTGTATGAGAGGTGGGAGAAGTTTTTGTCCCATCTTGCCTTTCTTCGAACTTAACCTCGGTTGAAGGGATAAGCTACGGCTGTAGTGGTGGGTATAGACAGACGGAAGGTTTGTATGGCGGGTGGGACTAGTTTTCGACTGATTGTGCACATATTAGAACTTAACCACCGCTTTGAGGATAAAAGTTTGCATTCCAAATTTCAGCTCGATAACTCTTAAACTGCGGCTGTAATCGAGGGGACAGACAGACGGACATACGGTCATCTTTAAATCGACTCAGATTTCGATGCTGATCCTTTATATATACATTGCCTAACCTACCTCTCCTCCTTTTGGGCTTTACAAATGGAAGAACAAAATGAATATACCCTTCACTCCGTTCGTGCGCCAGGGAAGGTAACCCCACACGGGCATTATAATCTTTTTTAGAAGAAATATATTGTTACAATTTGATTTATTGAATTATCATATATAATATAGGGAGACTAATTGGACAGTGATGGTAATACAAACCTAATATTTATGCACAAAGTCAACCCTTTCCAAATGACAAACTCACCCACCGTCTCTTGTAATGACTTGGTGCCTCCTGTTAACGCTAACGAGGCAATATCGACCGATCATGGGCAAAATGACTCTATTTATAGCGTGGACCAAATCCCACTGCCAACACTTGCACGCCTGGTTGCGCTGTTGTCAGCCCCAACATCAGGATCGGTTATATGGCCTAATAAGTCGTTTGTCTGAAAGCCAACAATGATTACAAAAACCAAAGCAATAAGAAATACAATCAAACCGATGAAGACTTTTGAAATGAAAATTAGGAGAAAAATTAGAATCTGGAATGTAAGGACTCTCTCGAAACCATCTCGCCTGGCACACCCAGTGGTAAAAATACTCATTATGTAATCGCTGATGTCAGCTATATTTAGTAGCAATCAGCGATGATTCTCTCGCTTATGTTCTGCCTTACATTTACACGGGAGTGTCACAAGCCATTTATTCGGTGCGCTTTTACTTACAAAGTAAGGGAAGATTTCAGTAAGTCCCATTTCGGTTGCAATTACATTATAAGCTAAGTTTTATGCAAGCTTGATAACATGCTTGATTACAAATTAAGTGACGATGTCAGTATGTTCCATTATAATCGGAGTTATAATGAGTGGACGATATTTTATACATTACACTCGCATTACATTCTAAGTACTTAGATTCTCGCTTACAATGTCATACTGATGTCATGGATTACTAAATAGGTACTTCGTTTTATTTACCGTTGGGCACCTATGCAAAGAATTTACAATCTCGCACTACTTGGTGTCTGTGAAAGTCGATGGTGTGACTTCCTTTATTCGGGTAAACCAAAAGATGAAGCTAGGGCAAGTGGTGTTGATTTTTTGGTATCATATGAAGCGAGGAGGGCGATGATTGAATGAAAGCCCTACTCCGACTGAGTCATCACAATAAGATTCCGAACTAGAGCTCGAAATTTCACATGTATCCAATGTTACGCCCCAACAGAATCTGCTGAAACGGCGATCAAACTTTTAGGCAAGGTTCTTTCCAAAACACAATGTGGAAACATTGTTATCATGCCGGGAGATTTCACATCTCAAGTAGGATCCGATTACAGTGGCGTAGAGGTCATAACGGGTAAATATGGCCTTGTCGGAATGACGGACAACGGAAGACTTCTGCTGGATACATGTAGCACCAACAACAGTTTTTTCTCACCCAAGAAAACATAATGTGACATGGGTATCACTCGACGGTTTTACGGAGAATCAGATAGACGATATAAATATTAATAAAAAATGGTGTGCTTCACTTCTGAATGTCCCCAGTAAAAGAGGAGCCGATATCGCCAGGGACCATCATTTGGTAGTCGTAACTCACCGTTTCAAAGTTGCAGCAATACGGGACACAAAACCAACCAGGCGGAGAATATTTAATGTGGACAAACTTAAGCAACCTCAATTAGTCAATTCTTATACTGAGGAATTGAAAACCGCATTACACCCAAGTGCTCACATTGACAACCATAATTGGAAATCCACTAAGAATATAATTACCACCGCAGCCAAAAAACACATTGGGTTTAAAAAGGAAATCCGTGGGGAATGGATCTCCGATCAGACATGGAAGCTCACACTTGAGAGGAGGGAGGAG
This sequence comes from Muscina levida, assembly GCA_964034835.1. NCBI lineage: Eukaryota > Metazoa > Arthropoda > Insecta > Diptera > Muscidae > Muscina > Muscina levida. The sequence goes on along the minus strand of OZ035880.1, from coordinate 185,713,037 downwards.
AAAGCCATATTGAATCCCTGTCGAAACCGCTCAAGCCAGCATTTACATCAAGCTGAAATAAGTCGTCTGGTCAAAATGAGCGCACGCCGTGATAAACGCATATGGGCGGATAACATTGCCAATGTAGCTCAGACAGCTGCAGAAATACACAGAAGCAGGGAATCTTCACCGCGCAGCAAAAAATTAGTGAATAACAATGTCACGACATCCGTGCTGAGTTTGAATAATCGCATTGAACAAAGCCTGGGTACATGCGCTGCCCATAGCACAAACACAAACATCCCCATAAGCATTTGTACGGCAATTAGGACGCTCAAACGTAATAAGTCGCCCGGTATTGCCAACATCTTCCCAGAGCTGCTCCTAGCTGACTCTCCATCCAGTGTAAAAATTCTTATGCCAACTATCAGACTATTCTGGCAAAGTAAAATTTTAACTTGGGAATGCAAGCGAAATTGGAGGACCTCGATTACGCAGACAACACTTGTCTCCTTTCCCACACCTTCGGAGACATGCAAACAAACTTGATAGATCTTCAAGAAGAAGCGAAATGTGCCGGTCTTATAAAAATATTAAAAGAACTAAATCTATGAGTGAGTAATGTAATATGAATATTACATTAATTTGATAATAAAGAAATACATTTTTACACTTATTGCAAAATAAAACATAGAAAAAATATTAATAAAAACCATTTTGGGGATTATGTCATGTCATCGGAGAAGGGTATAATAAACCCATTTTTCTAGGAAGTCATTTATATTATTTCAAACAGATTTAATATTACGATTTACACGATAAACCAAATTAGTTTGGTCCTTTTGTATTTTTCTTTATTTTTTTAACTTTTAGTTGAATCCGGTACTCTTTAGATAGATACTGTTTATATTAGATAACTGCAAAACTGTGGACAAAGCTGAAAATTGTGAATATTATTGTAGTAACACATGTAATTTATGCAATGTATATAATCACACATATATTTTCTTTGGGCTCATTTTGTTTTGCGCTCTAATGGTCTAAGTGATCCTTGTTAACAGTTGAAACTCTCATATATACATTAGAGTGGACATATATTAAGAGACTCATCTTTATAGTCTAGATACTTAAATTTAGTAACCAACCACAAATCACATATCGCTGGCTTAACATGTAAAGGCTCTAAGTCCATATTTTACAATTTTACAGGAGAGACAAAAAACAATCAAACAAAAGAGAGATAAGCAGTCGACGATTAATGTCATGACTGAGTGTAGCCAGTGAGAAATAATATTATATCAATTGGTTGGACCATTCTCAGACCATTCCTCGCGATAAAGTTGATATAGTAACATTGGAAGAAGTGCTATATTACACAAAGATGTGATAAATTGGACTTAGCGCCTTTACTCATCACTACAAAACTACAACTACAAATGAGATAACTGTATTTTTTTTTTTAATCGATGTATTTTTACTTAATGAACATAACTGCATCAAAATCTCAATTTCGAAAAAAAGTGGACTTAAAGTCTTTACATGTTAAGCCAGCGATATGAAAAAACTAAGTTGGTATTTTATGCCGGTTATATATCTCAATTTTACTATAGCCTACCTGTTGTATTTACAAACGTTATAAGCAATATTAACAAATTTTCGGTCAGTATAGGCTTTAACTATTTAAATATAGTATAATACAAAATAATGTCTTACAAAACCATATCCTGAAAATGTATATTAAATTTCTCTGGTATATTCTACCTATTACAATAGAAAAAGCTAATTTTAAGCTAACCTCACTTCCCAAATCTCTTTAATATACTTTAATCTTATCTCATCCTCCATGCAGAACGTTATCGTTATAGCCAGTAACGAAGATGAACCCTAATTATCTCTATTAAATAAACTTTTGACATGTTTTAGCACAACACAAAGGGAAAATAAAACATAAATCACTACGAACAAAGATTTCCCACTCAACAACGGATAGAAACAACAACAACAAAAAACAGAATCATTTTAAACCCAGAAGTAAAGAAGACACAACAGCAAATTCGAATATCTACGCCCATTATTCGTTTAGGAAAATATTTAAATGTTTATTGTTCTCAAACCCATTACCACATCCTGTCCACGTCCTTGTTATCATTCCACAAATATCCAGCCTATTTGCTCCTCCCCTCTGCCTACTGAAGTTTTTGTTACGTGTTGTGCGTTCTGCCCTTCTACGGAATGTTTGTGTAACACAGTTAACAGGTCATTTTTGAGCATAGAAAAAAATTTACAATTTATGGTTTTCGTAGTAATTTATTAGCATATTTTGACTTTGGCTGTTGCAATGAAAACAACTCATATTTAAATCCATTAAGCTGCGTATTTATCTTGTTTTGCCCGCAGTTGTTTTTTATTGCCATTACTCAAGGTGAGAACAATTTGAATTAAAGCGATTTAAACAACCATTAAATTGAATAACGCCAAATGTACATCGGCATGTTAACTGTGTGAATGCTGTTAAACAACATGTGTGTGTATGCGTGTTAGCTCCTCGAGCGCATGAACGTATTTCAATGTGGATTTGTGAATTTAAAAAGAATTCACATACATATGAAGTATTTAGATTATGTTAATTGTTTTGGAATATGTGTTTACTTAGATGCGAATTGAGTGGGGGCGGATAAGCGTAATATTTTCCTATCAGCAAAAATGTTTGTGTGGATAACACTGTCAACTGTGGCAAAGTTGTAAATGGCAAGTTCTTAGGAATTATGGGGTAACTGTATTGTAAATTTAACACAAAGGATTTAAAGGATGAAGTACAACAAGCAGAGAAGTGTTGCAAGATTTAAGTTGTCTTGATGTTGTAATGTATTAAAGGCATACACGTTTTAGGTGTACATTTTTTATTTTAAAATAAAGGAATTTGTAAAAGATTTTGTAAATATTATATTTAAATTTTTGCCTTTCCATCTTACACAGTAAATTTTTCGGCTCATTGATTTTGGACTCATTTCTGAGAAATGTACGTGAAAGTATCCCCAAAAAGAAGAAGTTCTGCATCATTCGTTTTGTCAAGTTACATGTCATAATAATTTAATATCGATTTGAAGTCAATAGGTTCTTTTGTTTGATATAATTTGAGTACCACTAATCCGATTTAGCTGAAACAAACTGAAAAAATAAGAATTACTATTTCTTTCATCTGTTCATATAACGTTTTCCTGCATAAGCAACAGTTTCACTTTTCCATTCATCAAATGATTTTGAATTGGGTTTATTTTGTAGCAGTTACAATAAAACTGTTGTACTCTGTGGCGTATGATTTACGTGGAATATTACTTATAATAATTATACGCCACCATATCGTACCCTTAATAAAACAATAGTGTATAATTTTTTTGGTGTTTTGAAAAAATCGAGTTTAAAGTTTTCGTCAAATCGGATGTCTATGAAATTTTCGAAAAAAAAATTATATACTATTTTTTCCAATGACCGTTTTACACACTTTGTGGAAGTAGATTTTGACGAAATTTTGACCAGGCATAGAATCAATGGTGGAGATCCTAAATATGCAATAAAAACATAATGGTGTATGAGCACATAGTCGAATGTTCTGACTAGCACTAGTAGACTATTTCGAAAGGTCCCAGATTTATTCTTACATCTATCATCGATTAATAAAAAGTCTTTATTAAGGCATGACATAATTAAATGAAATATTCCAAATAAGCAACAGTTGCATAATTCATTATCACTATTCCTATTTCTGATCCGATTGTGTAGGTTATTACATAACTAGTTTAAAGATACTGTTACGTTAAGGCTTAACTACTACACACCCATTAAAATATGGATGTTTTGTTAACTTTAATACCTAACACCTTTTAGTTATTATGTGATTAACCTAAAATGTAATAAATATGTAATATGTAATTAACACGTGTAACTCGAATCTTCAACATACCCCCCATGATAGCACATCATAAAGAATTTAAATTTAATTTGACCTACATTTGATTTCATCTTATTGGCATATTGACACTTTAACGCCTTGCTCCAATTTGCCCTCAATAATGTCCCCCCATTTGTAAAATGAATTATTCCTGGGAGCGGCATTTACCACGCGCAGCACAATTCGCACGTAACACAAATCCATAATTGTTAAAGTACCCAGTAATGAAAACATTTATACTGACACATACCATTGTTCCCCTTTAGCGGTAGTATTTGTTTTACTCCTTTTGTTTATATTTTAACATTTCCTCAACAAGTTTTCGCCCTTCCTTTTGACCGATTTTCACATTAAAAGTCACTGTGACATTTTGCCTGAGCGAGGTACAACAACGGTCGGCCGAGATTGAGCAACAGGAGTAAAGAACAAGTCTTGTTTCCTTTTGCGAACGGCAGTGGCTGCAACACAGTCAAAAGACAGCATAGCCACAGCCACAACGCACAGCAACTCTGTGGGGTTAACAATGGCAACCAGAATTGAATGTTGTCATTGTTTTATAGCAGAGTAGCAACAGAAGCAGTAGGAGCAAACAAACAAAAAAAAAAACAAACGAAATGTATTCCGACAAAAGAGCCTAAGGACATTTTAAGGCATTTAACAGTAAAACTGAGGGTGTTGACAACAATTATTTGAAAGTAATTTGGCAAACAGAAATCGAAAAGAAAAAGTTTACGAGGCTGTGGATGGGGTAGGGGGGACGTTGAGGAGGTCAAAGAAGTAAATATTCAATTTCAAACATATAAGGGGGGAATTACATAAATTCGCAATTGGAGAATTTAAAAAGCTGTTAAAAATAGAGGGAGAAAGTAATTTTCTAAGGTAGGCGTAACAATTCTATAAGTTAAGGGGTAACAATTGCTTACATTTAATATATTTTTGTTTATTGATGCTTTAAATTATAAAATTATATTAACTTAAAGCCTTAAGGCCAATATTAAGGTAATTATAATAAGCGTTAGTTAATACTACAAAAACTCATTTATTGAAAAACGACTTTACGTCGCTTTACTTACTGCTGACGAATAAATTTAAAGCTTAATCTTATTATTTTTCTCAACAACTCACACCCTACTACGGCTTCAGGTGCAATTATGTAGAAATCTGAAGAGTGTTGCTACCACCTCAGTAATAAGACCAACTAATCGCTATATCTTTCTCAATAATTAAGCTATAGGAATTTATTCATAGAAATTTGCAAAGTGACAAAATGTAATAAATTTGTACACTGAGGATAACTCACAAAACTGATATAAAGTGGAAAAAATATCAAAAAAAATTTCAAGTATTCAAGAATTTACACAGTGACCACTGAGTAACTGGGTAATTTCATATTAAACTATTAAAATAAGTAATAATAATATTGTGTTGTTGACACACGCATTACATAGGCCTATAATGATGATTTCATCTGTGTGTTGTTTGTTGTAACGAACACAGTGTGGATTTTGGAAAAGTTCGAAACAATGGTTCTGTGATGCATATATGTTCACATAGTGCAATGCGCACCAAAAATAACCCCTTAAATTTCGAAATTTTTAAACATTGTATTAAATCTATGGAGATTATATTTTTATAATTATAGCTTATATAAATTAAGAGATAATCACCATTATGAGATTTATGTCACCATGATAGCTCTTAAAATCTCCATTATGGAATAGATATGACTGGACGACATTTAAATGTTGTTCTCGGGTTTCTATTTTAAAAATTGTGATGCTAGAAATCAAAACACACCAAAATATCCATGTTGTACATTGATAAGAAAGTTTTGAAGATATTAACCGAGTTGATATATATCACTTAGATCAAAAGTGTATAAAATAGAATATTTCTCTAGCATAACCATAGAGATATATAACAAAAATGTGTGTAACTTTTATTAACCAAAAGTGCAAAAATTAAAAAGTTCTTTCAAGTGTTCCATAAAGTTGCCACATGTGGATGATGGTGGCTTTTCCAACAATCGTGGCAACAAATTAACCACAAAATTTTGGGAATTGAACTTCCACAAAAAACAAGAAACATCTCAATGAACAAGTACCAAAAAATATTGTGGATATTAAGCCCGCTCAAAGTTGGTAATTGTTAAGACTGCAGAAAATAAGTCAAATTTCTATAAAAAAAAATTTCGCTAAAGGTTACAATTGATCACACACTGCTACAAAATGAAAAAAAAATTAAGTAACATGGAGAGTAACCTAGTGCATTGTGTAGGTCTGGTCGAGGACAACATGAATGTGTATACCAAATCTTCCTAAGACCCTCAAAGCCTAAGCCTACGGTTCAAAAACCAGGTTTCCTCACTTACGAGCTGATAACTCAGACGGTTCTTAACCTTTTTTATACCCTTCACCACGCTCACGAACAAACTGAATGGTATATTAATTTTGTTCTTTCATTTGTAACGCCCATAAAGAGGCGTGGTAGGTATGACAATATATAAAGTGTAGTTACATACTATGGACTGATGTTGATTTTGATTAAATCACAAATTACACAGAACAAAAATCATTGCAAACAAGATTTCAAAACCCATTTTCCACCGATTTTGACCCCCTTAACACGAAAATGATTTTGAAAAAATTTTCATAGGTGCCGTTTTTTTATAAATTTTTTTGTAAATTTTTTTAAAAATTTTGGCGTTGCACTTAATATTTTTGTAATATTTTGGGTATCTCCTACGCGATCTTCATATATGACAACTTAAGTTAAAGACAACAAAATTCTCCACAAGTTCTTCCTTGAAAGTTTTTAATTAAGTATGTCGTTTCGATGCTAGCGATTTTATAACTAGAAAAACTGCAATTTGTCTGTAAAATTTGGGGTGGAAAATTTCTTTATTATCGTAGGAAAAATAGAAAACGCAATGCAAACCCTTATTTTGAATTTTTTTTACATATAGGTAACCGTTTTTCAAAAAAAACAACACTTCAACCATAAAAATTACGATAAAAAAAAAACATTTTTAGCTGAAGGTTACAATAGATCACACACTGCTACAAAATAAAAAACATATCTGCAAACCATATCTTCCCTCTATCTTTAACCCTTAAGGTGGTTCCCATACAATTTGTTTTTTAATATTTTTTTTTTGCTTTCACGGTAGCTGCCTGACCGGTCTATACGGCCCGATGATGCCGCCAGCCCATAAACCGCATCAAACAGTCACTCTTTGTGGCTGCATTGGTTTTTCGATAATCAATCTTAGATTATCATTCGCCCAAATGCGGCAATTCTGCTTATTGACGAATCTATTGGGTCTCATGCATAAAACGTGAGCTTGAGCTCGGACTCGATTTTTTGAGTAAAAGGTGCTTGTCGTATGCATAATAAAATTTGATGCTTTTACTCACTGCTCACGTTTGATCTCGTCTTGCTCAGTTTGAACTATGTTAGATGTGCTTGTGCTCATTTTAATATACATAAAAACAAGCTTTTGCTTTCTTTAGTGAGCTCTTGCTCAAATTTTGTTGAGCATGCCTTATAGTTGACTCGCGTATACTAAAAAGGAATCTTGGCCGAATATTTTGTGTCACAAAGAAATACAAAATTTTATCAACAGCGAAAAACAAATTTAGCAAGCGAGGAAAAAAAATTATACATGTTTGTATTCTTAATTATTAATTTTTTTTACCCTCACCCTACGGGTAGGAGGGTATATATCATTTGATTCGGCCAAAAAGTGGAACACATAGAAGGAGTCACTTTAGACACTAGGTTTCTTTGAACCACATTCGATTCATGACTTTTTAAGTCGTTTGAGCCATGTCCGTCTGTCTGACTGGCTGTCCGGCTGGTGCGTACGATAACTTTCGAAAGACGCAACCAAATGTTTTGAAATTTTGCACAAGTTCATATTTTTCGAAACTACTTACGGCATTGTAAATGGGATACTTGGCGCCGCCCTTCTGGTACCTCCCATACAAATACATCATTCCGCCCACTTAAGAAATCGAGTAATAATATCAATACACCCAACGGAATCGTACCCAAATTCTGTATTTCGTAAAGCTTTAACAGATTAAAGTTTTGGAGAAAAAAATTGGAAGTGTAGCCACGCCCCTTCTGGTACCTCCCATACAAATGTACAACTCCGCCCACTTTGGAAATGGTGCCCAAATTCTGTATTTTGTGAAGCAATAACAGGACAAAGTTTTGGAGAAAAAACTGAAAGTCTAACCGCGCCACTTCTTGTACCTCCCATACAAATGTACCACTCAGCCCACTTTAGAAATCGAGTAATAATATTAATATAATAGAAAATTTTATGTTTTACTAAGGGTGAGGGTATATGTATGTCGGGTTGCCTGAATAAATCTTTCTTACTGGTTTTTATTATATTTTTCCCCGTTAATTCAATGCCAAATTTTTGCTTATTGGTAATGCTTGGTAATTGACTTTTTACTAGTAAATATTTTTTTTTATTTTTCTACTAAAAATTTAGATGATTTAGATTTTAAATGTCGTCAGTTTCTATTTTATTATTATTATATGATTCTACTTCACTTTCACTTGACGATATGTTTGCACTTCAATAACAATTAGATGTTTGATCTTCCTTTGCTCAAGTAATTGCAATTGGTTTGAACTCATTTTTATGCATACGAAATTGAGCAAAAGCTGTTGCTGTTTGATTGAACTCGACTTACGAGCAATTGCTCACCTGACTCAACTCAGCCCTTTTACTCGTTTTTATGCATGAGACCCATTGACGTGAAAATGTGTCTCATCACTGAAGATGCTTTTCTTCGAAAATTTATCATCCACTGTTGCCATTTTTTGGAATGGTCAAGAGGCTTTAGCAATATTTTCTGCAGTACGATCTGTAAGCCCAGACCCAGTTTGCTAAAATTTTTGCACGCTTTTTCGGATTATACGCACATTTGGACGATTAAATTGACCGAAAAAAATCACGATAAGCCATTTTCATAATAAGCCTGAATAACTTGAACGATAACTTGAATTTAGTTAGTCTGAAATTGAGAAATGTCAAATAAAATGCAGAAAAGAACGACGTTTAGGTGTGGTTCAAATTCAACATTCAACACCCTTTGCTTTATATATTTATAAATGATCAGTATCGAAATCTAAGTCCATTTAAATGTGACTGTCTGTCGGTCTCCGCGATTACAGCCGTAGTTTAAGAAATATCAAGCTGAAATTTTTAAAGAAAGCTTATACACTCATAGCAAAGTTTAAGTTCTAAGATGATCGATCAAAAACTACTCCAATCTCCCATAGAAATTTCCTTTTTGAGAGTCTGACCCTGTGATTACAACCGTAGTTCAAGGGGTATTGATCTAAAATTTTGTATGCAAGCATCTTTTCTCTTAACGGAGTTTAAGTTTTAAGATGAGCAAGATTGGTCAAAAACTACTCTACTACATCTAAATTGAGTAATTTCGGTAAAACTAATCCCAGTTCCCATACAAACACCTTTTTTTGGGGGTGTTTGTCCGTGTATACCTGCGATTGCAACCTAAATTTAGGTGCTATCGATCTGAAGTTTGGTAAACGAGCTTCTATACTCTAAGCGGAGGTTAAGTTATAAGATAAGCAAAATCGGACAAAAACTACATGTCATACAAATCTCCCCCCTTTTGGGAGTTAAACAATAAATAAAAAGCAGCTTATATATAAAATTCAAGATCAGTATTTAAAAGAAAATTATTGAATAAAAAAATTTATACGAGAAGCTAAAATTAACTTCCACCTCTTATACAAACCCCCCTTTTCTTGCGGTACTAAGTTCAATAATTAATGGTTGTAGTAAAAAAAAACAAGTTTTATCGTAATTTTTACAATTGGTTAAGGGTATATAAAGATAATTACCATGCAAGTTTGATTTATTAACGGTTTTGGAAAGAACTTTTCCAACGATATATATATATAACTATATATATTCATATAGATAACTTTCCATATCTGCCTGTTTTTTGCTTACTATCTTCTAAATTTGAAAATGTTTTTAACCACTAATTTTTTGAAAATCTCAATGTTTCTTATATTCTTGAGTTAGTGAAAACTTTTTGAGGAACAACCTTTCATATCCCATAGGAATTTGAACCTAATCAGATGACACCTTCAGGTACCTTCTATGCTAAATATCTCATTGTTGGAAAATTAATATTTTTCCACACAACTTTCAAAAGAACTTTCGAACTGTTTTAAAATTTTCAGTTTAAATTTTTGTATAATTTTTTCCACCAATTTAAGTTCGCTGTTTTTCAGATTTGTACATCACTGCAAAAGCAATTGAATTGAATTGGACTACGGCGGACCAAATTCAGTGAAAGTAGTGTATGACAAAAATATATTAAAAAATCCCACTGTGTCATGCTTGAACGAACGTACGTGTGTCTGTGTGTATACATGTGGTTATTGTTGATGCTACTGCTGTTTATGTCACATCACATCTTGTCATTTATGAGTGTATTCACATTAAAAGGACAACATCAAATAAAGTACAACATGCAGGGCCACGACGGAAGAGTGAAAATACATATAATAATGAATTTATTTGCTATAAACATAATCATCGTCGCAATAATAATAAAAATACAACCAACAATAATACAACAAAAACAACAACAGCAAGCTTAATGTGATAATTCCCTTAGCAAATAGACAAACACATGCATACCAACATGTATGTGGTGTACACATATACCAACCATCATAGAAACACCATCATTCATACGCACGCTGTGACACAGTGTGACAGTCTGTGATATCATTTGCCCAGCAGCCAACGAACATCGAACAAGAACGCCACCAGACATGTCTGTGTGACGTCTGTGGCGCCATAAGAATTGCATCAAAATTCTATTGTATATGTTTTACTAATACTAGCGCATATGCATTCGTTGGTACTCATACATAAGCTTTAGCAATTCATCAATGTTCGAATGTATAAGAATGTGAATGTGGATATGTGTACAGCGGTGTGTGTGTGCATAAGTGTTTATTTTTCTAAGACATTGGGAGTTGCTGTTGGTCTCGCACTGTGTTGTCTTTTATTTACTGATTTCCTTAGCAATTTTGTATAGAATATTTTCTTGGTACTTATTTTTGTTATTACATGCATTGCTCTGTCTGTCTCTATGTATGTATGTGTTAAGAGTTGTTTGTACGAGCATGTAAGTGTATGTCTGTGTTTAGTGTATATTTACCATCAATCATGTTTTAATGATTGTTTGGACAATTGAGTTATGATGATTGTTATTGTTATAAATATGAACAAACAATAGATATAAATTTGTAAACGTTAGAGATATGTCCTCTGGATAAGAGATGCAGCACAGGCGATGATTACTTTTTTGTTTTATATTAGGCAAAGCATTTTGTGTTATACGACCAATACTTTGTTAAATTAATGTAATGTAAAATTAGATGAATTTGTATTACTCTCCAGAATGTGATCGAAAAATCGCAGATACAATACATGGTTACATGAATTGTTTTTCAGAAATTTAAAAAAGGGAATTAAAGAAACATGATAAAATTATCACACATATATTCTTAATGTTATTTTATCCTTAAGTCCTCATACAGCATCTATATGTATGGATGAGTAAGAAACTCTGAAATAGAAAAGTCGCGCCTAATACTTTAAAAAGGTAGTAATTTATTAACTTTGCTGCATTATTATCTATATTAACGATGTATTTTATCGTCACTAATTCCCCATACAATTCGTATAATGCTTTTTATCAATAAATCGTACAATACTAAACATATGGAAATTATTTTCTAATTTCTTCCTATTTCTTTCTACCATACCTAACTTTTCAAACTCTAAATGTTTAACAACTCACACTGTAAGTGCTACAATTTATGAGAATGAACCAACGTCGCAAAAAAACAGGTGTAACCCCACATGCCCCACAAGTTGAACATGCATCGTCCTTACATAAATCTAGAAACTGCAATGTAATGTAATCATTTTACTTTTACTTGTATGACCTGAATGATGGCAAAGGAGGTTTTGAGGGGAGTGGAAATCGTGAACATGATTTTTATTTGATATAAACTTTGTTTTATGGATGCCAGCTTTTATGTGATTTATGCATAAACTCAACACGCAATGACATTTTTACGCTCTCATCTTTTCAGTTAAAAGGCATACATACAACACCTCGCATTCATTTATACTAGAACCGTGGTGTTGTAGTGGTATGCTCTAGGGTGGACATGTATTTAGATAATTTTGGTTATTTGGAATTGTTTAATAAATTTTTCATTTATTTTAGATTGAAAGAAAGATGATCTACAGATTTTTAATTTTTATTAGCAACAACTTTGCCGCCGTTTGAATCTATAATATAAAAATAAGTCGCTGAATGTGTTGCTAAGCGCAAAACTCGAGAACGGTTGGACCGATTTGGCTCAATTTTTTTTCAGTTATTCGTAATTGCCAGGAGTAGGTTTTTACGAAAGAAAATTTTGGGAAAATCCTCCGGAAAAGTCGGAAAATTTTAAAAATCGAAAATTGCCTTTTTGTACGGAATTTTGTATGCAATTGATACGGAATGGATTTTCGAATAGAAAAATAGAAAATTTTAGTGGAAAAATTCGGAAAATTCCGGAAAAATTTTAAAAAAATATTTTTTTTTCGATTAAATTTTGGACGATGTAACTGTGAAAAATTTCGGATAATTATTCCGAAATGACTTTCGAATGGAAAAATTCTTGGTGGAAAACTCGGAAAATTCCGGAAAAACTCGAAAACTTGGATATTTTTTGACGAAATTTTGCATTTTAACGTATAGTTTGATAATTTTGGACGATGTTAATGTGAAAAATGTCAGATAATTATTCCTAAATGACTTTTCAAATGGAAAAATAGAAACATTTTTGGTGGAAAACTCGGAAAATTCCGGAAAAACTAGAAAAAAACTTTAGGAATAAAGTTGATTTAAAAGTGGAAAATTCGTTATGATGCGTGGAAAGTTTCGGATTACTATGAAATTTATTCTGTTAAAAGACGTTTTGAGTGACACAAAAATATAACAGATGCTTTCAAATGACGTCATTTGAAGCCGAAGTTGTTGATTAACCCGGCTACAATCCGAGTTATAAGGTAATGGCGTCTCATTTCACAGTGGAACAGTGAAAAACCACACAAACGTAGTTATACGTGTCTGATAGTATTACTGGAGCTGAGTAAAACCTTAGCTCAGTACGACAAGAATAGTAAATTTCAAATAATTTTATGTCTTCGTCGCTTATTCTAAAAAGTAACAAAATTAAATCTTTGTCACTTTTTTAAAATAGGCCGAAACATTGCATTTATTTTCGTAGCTTTTTTAAAAAATTACGAAGGTATAATATTTTTTAAAATTAACTATTCTAGGAATATCTTTAGCAAAGTGTTAACTAAGCTAGCGTTTACTCAACGTTCGGATGTTTTCGAAAAAGTCAGATTTTGTGTATTTTAACTTGCTTTTAAATATTCAGATTGAAGGGCAAATACACCATCGAGCGGGAGCTTTGTTACCACCACCAAACGAAGATCATAAGTTCCTTCAGATATATTTCGTTGGTGATTTGGCAATTGTATTAGATCAACGTTGTACAATTTTTACTGCGATTAAACTCGAAATGATCGATCAATTGCAAAATCTTCTGCATTAGCATAGCGCATTGGTCAGATTGTTCAAAACCGCATTGGATACGATGCATTTTGACGACCACAAAACTTTATCAGAGCAGACGAAAGAACCTCTGGAGGCCATGGAAGACAATTCAATGCTCCCACTAATAATGAAGTCGCAGTGGTAATTGTTGGGGAGAAATTGTTCTCAAGCGTCGGGATAGTGGACACTGCACTTCAATACCCGTTGATGTTCTGCCGTGGAGAGGATGGCTATCATCTCAATTTAAAGATGGTCAATACAACGAAATGTTTGTTTACAAGTCATCACTTCTCTTTATTTTCCATATAAGTTCTAATTCGTATTTCAGGAGAATCAACGAATTAAAAGGATAGCTTAATGGATTTGTATGCCTATCGATTGATGATTCGGCAAGATGGTGACAATCGTCTGTAAAGATATCGCAGGTTTTTTCAACAGTACAGCGTTGACATGTACGTCAAGGTCGAAACTGAGCGTCTCAATTTTATTCGTTTTAATCAGTTGCCACATTGCGAGAAGCTTGAAAACGTTTGCATTTGCTCGAAAACGATACGCATTGGAACTCAACGCTCGCCGAGGCAACTGTTTCTGCTCCAGCGAATCAAATTCGTATATTGTTTGCGATCATCATAGCCACGTGTCAACCGTCGAAACCGAGAGCATTGTGGGACAAACACAAGAACGAGATATCTAACGACAGTTTGCACAGAGCTCGCACGACAACATCGAATTTTGAAATTAACGAAATTGGGAATACCAGCGTTAAATCGTTCGTGACCGACGAGAATGAGGCGAACAACTATCCGACAGAATTTTTGAACTCCCTAGATGTGTCAGCTGAAGGTGGGCTCATAATCATGTTGCGAAATTTGAATCATCCGAAATTGTTCGACGGTACTCGGTTGTCTGTCAAGAAACTGATAAACAATGTGATTAAAGCGACGATCATCAAGGGCAAATTTAAAGGAGAGGAAGTTCCACGAATTCATATTATTCCAACCGACCGTCCCTTCCAATTCTACCTAATTTAATTCCTCATGATGACAATCAATAAATCGCAAAGCGCTTCGTTGGAAGGTTGTGAGATCAACCTCGAAGTGTTGTGATTTCGCACGGTCAGCTGTACGTTCGCGTGTCGGCAAATTCATTCATTCGAAAAACATTGTTTATCAGATCGATCTTCACTGATTTAAATTAAATTCAAATAAATTAAATTAAAATCTGAACTATCTGTGTTTTAATATAACCCTAGAGCTTATATGAAGGCTTTAGCATAGGAGCGAGACGAAGTTTGCCGGGTCCGAAGTTGTATGGCAGAACAACGTTTGCCGGGTCAGCTAGTATTATAATAGTTTTATAGAGTATGGGAAACACAACATGGTAAAGACTTGTGTTATATACTTTTGTAATTCCAATTAAAAACCAATATACTTTCAAAGAAAACTGCTAAATCGATAGAAATAATCGAAATAAGTGTCACTCTACCAACCATTTTGTTTTTTACCTATAAAGTACATAAAACCACAGACAACTTGCTCTCATCATTAGATAGTGAATAGTTCGTTGCTGTATGCAGTTACAAATACAAAACTCTTGACAGTGGTTCCAATATATTTTAATATCTTATTAGAACGAAAAAAAAAACAATCGTGAATAAACTGTTTCACTTGCCTGTACCACCTAATTCTCCATAAACGCAACAACCGAAGACCATAGATGGAGCCCAAAGGACCCCAAAATTCTCGCGTTGTTGTGAATTAACACGCTTTCTATTTTAGATTCACAACAAACGGCACCTTCTTGTTTTTCGATGAATGCGAACGTCACTATTTGAGAACCTTTTACTAGACTCGACACATACTGCGAAGTTACTGTCAACAACATCGAAGGGGCCGGCAATGAAATGTTTTATTTTCATGAGATACAGCCATTTAAAATTTAAAGTTGTATGGGCCGTGCCACGATCCTTTATCTAATCACAGCGAAGCATAGCCAGGGACTAGCAGCAGGTAATCCGTTAAATATTTTCGTAACAATCTGTCTATAAGAAAAGCCATCGGAGCGATTTTTGAAAAGGGGGCGTGGCACCGCCCACTTTCACCCTACCTGTAATTCGAATTGTATGAACAACGTACATTCGAAATATCATCTATATATCTCTGATAGTTCATGAGATACAGCCGTTAAAATTTTCAAGTTGTATGCCACGCCCACTGAACCGATCACTACATTTTTTTTTTTTTCGAATCGCGAATCTTGTTGCCGAATGCATCCATGCAAATTTTCAAATCGATGGTGAAACAGCCCTACAGATATTACGTTTTCAAAAATTGGGTCCATTAGGCTGGGCCACGCCCACTTGATGTATCAAAAATTCAGGTAGCCTCTTTTCAATACACAGCTACATTCTGTGAAAAATTTAAAAAAACGGCATGTACTTATTTATCGACGAGTGCGAACGTGAGTGTTTGCTTTTACTATACATGCCGATTGTCACTATACTGCGAAGTTACTGTCAACAACGTCGAGGAGGCCGGCAATGAAAGAAAAAATGTAGATGACTGGTGACAGGAATCGAACCATTAATCTCCCGCATGGTTGTCGTGTGTTCTAACGATCACTACACAGCCAGTTCATATATATTATACACTTGCAATATCTAGGAAGAATAATGTTTTTCTTCATCTTCTTAATTGGAAGCAGCAACAGAAATTCATCTATCAGTAGCCGCTCGTAGAAAAGATTTCCAAGCGCTTCGGTATTTTGCGCTTCGTAGATAGTTAGTCACACCAAGCGTTAATAACAGCTCATATAATATTTCATCCATTCGTACAACGTGTCCAAGTTTGCGCATTCAGTATATTTGCACGCGCTTGTACAGCTCATACAGCTCGTGATTCATTCGACGATGATACTCGATGATACTAATGATGATGGGTCCAAATATTTTGCGAAGTATTTTTCTCTCGAAGATTCTCAGAATATCTTAATCCGCATGTGTCATTACCCATGATTCTGCGCTGTAAAGCAAGACAGGTAGATTTAGAGTCTGGTAGAGTTGGATCTTTGTTCTTCGAGAGAAACTTGGTTTTGTCCTCATTTATCACCAGATCCACATCCGCCGACTGCTTTAAATACTCCAAAAAGCCGCTGTAACATCTCGCAATCCACGGCCAATGATATCTATATCATCGACATACGCGAGCAGAATGTGACTTTTGTTGAAGTTGGTACCATTCCTGTTTACTTCAGCCTTCCGCATGAACATATACATTACGATGTTAAAGAGATCGCAAGACAGATTATCGCATTGTCTATAGCCTAGCTTGGTAGAAAATGGCTCTGTCAGATTTTTGCCAATTTTCACTGAAGTCTTCATGTCAGTCAGTGTCATCACGCAAAGTCGTATAAGCTTCGCGGGGATGCCAAACTCCGCCATAGCATCTAACAATTTCGGTCGTATCGGACTGTCGAATGCCGCTTTGTAGTCGATGAACAGATGGTAGGTATCGATCTACATTTCTTGGGTATTCTCCAGGATTTGTCGTACTGTGAATATCTGGTCGGTCGTGGATTTACCAGATCTAAAGCCACACTGATGAATCAGGTTCGCTACAATGGGCTTTGCATAACTCACTAGACAGAACCTTGTATGCGATGGGTAAAAGACTAATCCCGCGATAATTGGTACACACACTTGGATCGCCTTTCTTAAGCACATGACATGGAACACTAAGATTCCAATCATCGGGCATTCATTTCTTGAGCAAAATCATGTTTATGAGCTGGTGCATACATGTTGCCAGCTCATAGCCGCCGGCTTTGAAAAGCTCTGCCGGTAGTCCATCGGCTCCCGCAGCTTTGTTATATTTAAACCTTGCGATCGCCGTGCTGATCTTATTTTGATTCGGTTGTGGACAATCTACTTCGTCGTCCATGATTGGTGTGATGTCGTCGCTTATGCTACCTTCGTGAACGAGTGGAGATCGAAAGTGTTCCCTCCATATTTGCAGCACACTCTGAATGTTCGTGACCAGATTTCCGCCTTTATCCTTATAGGTGGGAATCCTTGTTCCAAAATCTTTGCTTTTAACCTTTTGGTAGAACGATGATGTTGGGACTGGTTTTTGTTTGTTTTTTTATTCATATAAATATTTTTTTGCTAGTTCATTAAATTGTATTCAATGCGATAGTGTACGATTACATCTCTTTCACCACCTACATATTGTTTGTATACGATTACAAATGTGAGCCCACTAAACCACTGTACACTCCCCTAATCCATCCATATACTTAGACATAATTCCATTTCAGCCACCAGGAGAATGTTATTGTAATCTACTGTAAACTCGTTGTATGAGTCGCACATATGCGAGACACTTATAAACTCTTCTGTATATGTTCATGTACTATATGCTCGCATACATTCACGAAGTTGTATGTTTTAAAACAGATGAAATGTTAATATGTTGCAACATTTTAATGTCAAAAGTCATAAAGTCACGTAAACATACGAATGAGAAAACTGCCATAAATTAATGTTAAATAGCGGTAAGGTAGTAACGGGGCGATGCCCAAAGCCAATATACAACGCTCGCATAAAACTGAACGTCAAGTGACAAATAAATTAGAAATTTATTAAATTTTTATGACTAAAACTGTGTGCACCCGCTTGTATGAAATCATGAAATAAAAGCAACAATTTATAGGAAAAACTAATGATTTGTACATGAACATTTCTTTATGCGTTGATATGTTAATGCTTGAATGATAAAGAGTCGTAGAAAGGATGGCACATATGATATTGAATTTGATTTTAATCTGGCGCAACAGTCGAAGCAGTTAACATTTAATTGACTAACATTTTTGATAAAAAAAAAAGTTTAATCGACTTCTGTTGTTATTCATTTCTTCTCTGAAGTTGTATTCCGTAGGAAATGGGTAAACAGTGCACAAGATGGGAAATATACATGCAAATTGCTAGTATTGTTTGCGTTATAGTCAACGAGTTATTGATGTGTTGCACTACTTTCACCAACTAGATTACATATAGGGTCCTTAGTGTCCTTGCTTTCTATTGGATTTTGCTATGTTGAATACACTGTAGTGTTGTCTTGGCCCTGATGGTCTATTCAAAATTCTTACATAAAATTATAAATGGTAATATTTTAACCAGTGCCCTTCGCTTGTCAAGCTTCACACATAGTATATCAGTTAGTAATATATATCCATCTCCAGTCGGATACACCAACTTACCATCGACAAGAAACCATTATTCGCAGCAGTTTCTTTTATACGTAGATATAGCTATAAAAGAAATGCCCCGTGTCTTCCGACACCAGTATGCTAATTTACTTACACTTACTTTATTCTTAATTATTGCTAAAGGATTTATTATGTTAATGCCGGTCATTGTGTGTCGTTTAAAACCAGCAACTTCTTATTTACATGACTATGTCAAGTAATCCAATCAACTTTTATTGTATTACTCGCACCTTTTGTTATCTACCGAAAGAAATTGTATTTCCATATTACCCATCTTGCCACCATACGTTACACCATTCATTGCTTAAATAACATTTACCAACCTGCATTGGTGGATAATAAATTGCGTAAAGTGACCAATAAAATAGATTATGCCAGTCATTATTTCACGTGTTTTTGTCAAAAGGAACCAAATTATTTAAATCCTTCCTTAAAACCCCTGGAAATGAGCGGCGATAACAACAACTGCACAACACAGCAAGGACAATACAAAATATATGTAAATGTACATTTGTGGCTTTTTGTCACAATATCCGACGGTCTTACAGTTCAACATTGAAGCACAAACCAACATATGTTGGGAGCGTGTAATGTCGCGTGTATTTTTGTCGGTTTATGCGCAACTGATTATGTTAACACACCGGTGAATGCGAGAGTTTGGGTGAATGAGAGAGCGTAATCGTTTTGTTGTATACGTAAGGATAAGCCTTGAGCATCACGTTTAAATATGGTTTAAACATATGCTTAACTCTCGTAACGGTTATTACGAGTGTATTCGCGCACCAATACCGACATAACCACCGTGGATATAGGTGGAGCCATAAGGCGAGTTTGGAATTGGTCAATCGTTCAATAGAATATTTTAATTCTGGTGACATAAATCAAAATAAAAAAATAACACAAGTGTAGTTTACGTTGTTGTTTTTTTATTTGGTAAAACGTTATGTATCTTCTGTTTAGTAAAAATGGCAAAATACAGTGTAT
Organism: Muscina levida; assembly: GCA_964034835.1. NCBI lineage: Eukaryota > Metazoa > Arthropoda > Insecta > Diptera > Muscidae > Muscina > Muscina levida. The sequence continues at coordinate 185,693,159 of OZ035880.1, read as the reverse complement.
TTTACATATCGTTGGTATCCTGTAAAAAGTTATCAATTCCACTTCATGAGTTATTAATGGGGATTTTTACATTTTTTTTACAGGGCATAGATTTTGGCTGTTGTGACACTTTTGCTTTATGTACTTTTCACATAAAGTGGACTTGAGACCTTTTGGCAGGATACCGACGATATATCGTATATAGTGCATTGGCATCAAACAATGCTGCCCGGCTTCATTAAAGGGACGGTTTCTAGACATTATAAGACAGTTCAGCTGGCTTAAATTCTTTCTTAAATTTCGAACTTCCCTATTTTATTCTTAAAATTTCACATTTTAACATCCTACATATATGTTAACTGCACCAACGACAACAACAACAATTGCGGCCATCAACACGATCACTGTGTATGTAATCGTCATTTAACTATTATCGTCACCACCATCCTGAGCATTCTCATCACTGTTATTATGATTGGTCTGCCTGTAGCAATGCGTGTGTGTTTGTATATATGAGTACAGGATATGATTTCCTCATTAGCTTAAAGCGCCCTTATTTGCGAGTGTGTGTGTAATTTTGCAATTTATTTAATGAGACTAATTGCGTAATGATAGCGTATACATACTCACACACATATATATCCAACTTATATATATATTTTCAACAACACATACCAAATGTAAACTATATTGTCACTTATGTAATATACCAACAACAAACACATTGGTCTATGCACGTCGCTGTCTGCTACCAGCATCATTGCATTCACATGTGCCAGTCTGTCGGTCTGTAACAACACATGTGTTGTATCCTCTGACTGCACATGGAGTTTTTTTGCGTTCGTTACAATTCTTTTGTAAATTAGCCAGTAATACGAGTAAAATAGTTTAGTAAATTAAACAATTTACTACAGTCATGTAATTACCAAAGCGTCGGTTAAATATTGTGTCAAAGGTCAGTGACATTGGCTTTTTAGTACTTTAATATATTATTTTAGGTTTCTTTACGAAAGCAAATTTGTGAATAGCATAATATGTATTAAAACTTGTTGGTAAAATGTTGGGCGATGGTATGCCATTTTATATGACTCATGTGTAAATATTGAGCGAGTTACTTAAATAATATTTTTTTTAATTTTCTTTGCACCTCACGCAATGGTTTCGTATATTGTCGTGATGGCGCATATATATCGTTATTTGACGTATGTTAAGTAATATATTTGTGCATCATTTGGTTTTTACTAGTACGTTTTACATATGTAAAATCTTTTGCAAATACCGCCTAGACATCGTCAGCTGGTGAGAACTTAGCCTAGCCTTTTAAACTGATTTGGAATTTCTTCCACCCAGGTTAGCTGTTGCACTGTGTAATTAAACCATAAATCCACAATATTGTAACGATGTGAGTTAGATTAATGTAACATCTACATGATATTAATATCACACATACGTTGTTGATACACACATATACAAGGTGGGCCAAAGAAGTCCAGCGATGTTGTCTGGCTCTCATTCTTTTTCTAAATGAAAAGCCTTGATCCTGTTTTTTGATTATGTTATTTGAATTACGTCTCCTTTTATGACCTTTTTAAAAAGTCGTTATGTCGGTCATATTATTGAACTGATTGTAATTACATTTTTACAATCTACAAGATGGGCCAAAAGAAGTCATCCGAAGTTACTAAGCTCTCATTTTTTTCTAAATGAAAAACTTCGATTCTGTTTTTTTGATTACGTTTATTTGAATCTTTAGAATTGTATTGGTTAAGTCGATAAGATAATATCTGCCAAATAGGTGCCATCACAATTGATTTCCATACGAACTAGTTTTATGGCATTTTTCATCACTTCGGCGAGAACTTCGGGCGACAGAGTCTCGCACTCGTGTCGAATGTTGTCCTTGTCCTTGAGTGCTTCCAAGGTCTCTTTTGGCCCACCTTGTATGTAGCAAGTACCACATACAAACTCGCTACATTGAATATCAGTGCAGTTATTGCGGAATATTGATGGGAAAAGGTGATAATAACAATTTTCTAAAGATTTCTGTTAAAATTGGTCCAATTATTTATTCAATCCTTAGCCAAAACTCTACTGAAGAATGCAGTTGTAGATGAAAAACTAAGCGAAAAACATCAAAATAATGAAAAATAAAAAAGATTATTACAAAAGGTAAGCATTAGAACGTCAAACCCTTTGGAGGTTTTACAATACTAGTGCCATCAGCCTGAATTGGAATTTCTCACCCCTCAATTTGTCGGACGAATCGAAATTAAGAGTAATAGCGGGCTGTGGAATATTTTCAGATGAGTTGAATTTGCAACTGTCGATGAGGCTACCGGATTAATGTAGCACAGTACAGGCCGAAATAGCGGCCATTAAAACAGCTGTGGAGCAAGTTTAGATATTGGGCGGCAATATTCATGTACTTACTGAGAGCAAAGCGGCTATTAGACCCCTAGAGAACGTGAACACCACTTTGAGAAATGTTCGAGATGGTTACTTTCGATTTAAAAATGTAAATTCTAGGGATCCCAATAAGAAATTTTGCCCGAGGATCCATACCTCTAAAACGAATTCTGACCGTGGGGTAAAATTTAAGAAAATCAAACTTTGACCGATTTAAAGTGCCCCAATCGAGTCCAAATGTATGACCGACTGCCACTAACTTTGGCTGACCCACCCATGCCAGTGGCACACCTCCTGGAACACCCCGGGGGTTCTCCATACACACATTTCAAAAAATCACCAGCACAGAAGCAAGAATGTTAAGCACACACACACAAGAAAATTCCTTGATAAAACAAAGATGTTATCTTTGAAATGGCTCCAAAGACGAAAACTCTTTGTTTCAAAGAAAAATGTCTTTTGAACTCGATTGGGGCACTCTAAATTGGATTTGTCAAAGTGGGATTTTCCAAAAAATTCGGGACATCAGAATTTGTTTCAAAGCTATGGTTTCCCCGGGAAGTGTCTTATTTTGACCCCTAGAAAACGATTTTCCTAGTCCACTGAGCGATTTTGTTGTGCCTTCCTACCAATCGACTAGCCCTAATGTGGACGTATATGATAACCAAAGCGCCTAAGCATTGGCAAAGGTCCCCACCACTGTGGTGTTGGTGTTTCTTTACTAACGATGGATCGGTGAGAAAACCCACTTGCACAGCGACCAAACATATTTGTTCAACCATGGATATAAAGAGGTTGAAACTTCCCTAAAACGATTTTTGAAGAAGCTGCATCGATGTGTAGGATGAGGAGACCACGGAGCATTCTTCTGTGTCACTGCACTGCTTTTGGTGAACTGAGATATGAGAAGTTTGGTCAACGGACACTTATAGGCATTATCTGTCAGTAGGCGATATTCGGAACATCCATGCCTTTATCACAGCAAACGAAATGTTTTGAGAGTGATGTTGGCCGAATAGAGAATTGGTGCGAGATTTTAAAATGCTATCACAACTGGACCTATACGACGACCCAAGTGGGTTATGCTGAGCCTAACCTTATCCAGATCAATACTGACTCAGTACTGATCACATGGGAAATATACAAATTTCCTAGGTTATTTCTCTGACTCCCATTTGTGGTCCGACTACCCACAGTCATAACAGAAGGTCTCATACAATATTTGAAGACCTACCTACTGTATAACAGTTCCCCTAATACCCGGTTATACAAATATTATTTTTATGGGTTGTACCGCCATCTTTTATTCTACTAGGCCCATTGAATGTTCGAAAGAACTGATCTAGAGAAGACTGATATTTAATACTCTTACTGCTAAAGGTCGAGCTTGCTTTACCCCATAGTAACTTATAAACATATTCGTTGAAATTTTTAAAAGGTTCCTTTAAACTCATTCAAATTCATTTATCATCATTACACAGTGCAACATTTTTCAGATCATTGAGATGGCACTCAATTCTAAGACCTGCAAGTGAAAGTATCCCCAAAAAGAAAAAGTTGTATATCTATATATATAAAATTGAATGTATGTTTGTTTATTAATTTGTTTGTTTGTTTGTACCCTATAGGACCCTCTGGACCGAAATTTTCACAGCATTTAACTGGGACTCTGGCATGACTTATAGGGTACTTTTCGACCACGCTCACTTTTACGCCCATTTTTTAAAATAATATGCAATACCGAAGCATTGCCGGGCCCACTAGTATTGTATATTTTTAACGTTTTAGGCTCTTTTGTTTGATATAACTCGAGAACCACTAGTCCGATTTAACTGAAACAAATTTAAAAAAATATGAATTACAATTCCTTTAATCTGCTCATATAACGTTTCTCTTCATAAGCAGCAGTTTAACTTTCCCATCCATCAAATGATTTTAATCTAGGTTTATTTTGTAACAGTTACAATAAAACTGTTGTACTCCGTGGCGTATGATTTACGTGGAATATTACTTATGATAATCATATGCCACTATATAACAATATAACAAATGAGCCTAAAACGTGAGATATTCCCCTATACGATACTTACTTATTTCAAATCGATATTAAATTATTATGGCAATTGACAAAACGAATGATGCAAAACTTATTCTTTTTGGGGCTACTTTCACGTGCAGTTCTCAGAATTGATGTGTTGTACTGTGTTAGAGACGATAGCTTTTTACCAAATAACATATTGTGTGACATTAATAGTCTGTGCAGTTGTACTGAAAGCTCTTTACTGACTATTCGGCCATCATTTAATGTCCAAAAAATATGCAACACATTAAAAGCTTTCAATTGCACATTTATACGTGAACAGTCGAAAGTCCATTGCTGCATGTAATTATATCAACAGTTGGGTCAAAGGATATATTATTTTAATATTCCAAAATGAGTCAATTACTTAATTAGTGTTCGTGGCTGTTTACTCTTTTTGGCAATTGCAATTGTTTGCTTAGCACTAATAGGTCAATTAGTTATACTTTTCAATCTCTCAGGAAAATTACATAAGTTCTCCTTATGTATCTGTGCAATATTTCATTACAATGAAACAATTATCAATGGTAAGGACAAAAGTATATGTACAATAAAAAGGCGAGGCCATATTGCAAAATAACAAATTCTTAAACTTTTCCCCATCTGTTAGTAATGTATAATTCTATTGATTTTCTTATTCAATAAAAACAAACTCTTCATATCATATCGATTAGTTTTTGTCCTACAGCCAAATGTAACACTCACATTCTTTGTTTTTATGAAGTTTGAAATAAATTTGCCAGAAAAAGACGAAACGTCATTGTTTTTTTTTTCATGATAAGCTAGTGGATACCCCGACTCGTTATTTCTTCATTTGTCATTTTATCTGTTTTTTTTTGTTTTGTGTGTACGTATGTCTTCTTTTTGAAAAAATCAGACTGAAAGAATATCTAAAGCCAAACTTTTGGACTCCCAGACGTCGCGTCATTTAAACGTGGCTAAAACAAACTCACTACCGACTGTTATTATCTTTAGCAGTAGTGAGTTTCATTTGGCGTCCTGATATTTGGTTTTTTCCCAGCATTGGTTCGTCTGTTAGAAAGTTTATTTTAAATTTTTTATACATTGAAGTGAGTATTTTCCCCCTCCTTGTTGTTCATTTTCAACAAGACCCTTGAAAGATTCGTTTACTTGGGAAAAAGAGTAAAGCGGTAGTTGTCCTTTGTTTGTCTGTAACAACAGCCGGAGTTGCTTTCGCTGTAGTCATTTTTGCAACATTTAGCAAATGCATAGATTTCACTTCAATTCAATTTTAGCACATAAAGTGTGGCTGCAATTTCCTTTAATTAATGTTGCATAAAGTCATTTCCGTTCGAAATCGTAAACCTGAACTCCTATAAATTCTTGTGTCAGTAGTTGTTGTCCCAACCCACTGGGGTTCTTTTACATCTCTTCAGTTTACTTTAACGCCAACTTTCTTTAGTTTTCATTTTTCTTTCTCTAGGAGTAAAAGCAATTGTTCGTTAGTCCGTCTGCTGTCCTTCGTTTGTCTTTTGGTTGCGTCCCCCCTACCCAAAACCAGAATACAATGAGCCAAAGTTTTTAATTTTATTGAAAAAGTGAAAATATACAAAGGCATTCCTCTCATTGTACCCGACTAGTTGGAACGTTGATATTTTTATCCACTTTGTCTTTGGCTTTCTGTGCGCGCTTTTATCCTTTTGTTTTCACTGTAATCGCTTTTTGTCTTTCTTTTTTGTTTTTTTCTTCTTTTTTTTTGGTCTTCTTCGTTTGCACTTTGTGCATTGTTGTTTATCAGGCCATTATTTGTGTTACTGCTATTCACAACTCGGGTTTCTGGTTAGTTCACTGGAATTCAGCAGGAAACTCGAAATAATCAAAATTAATGTAGTAAAGGGTCATCACTATGATACCATTCTCTACGTTTCGTTGCGAATTCCTTTGTCGATATTCGCTTTTTCCCTTTTCGGGCGATTTCGAAATGAAAAAGTGTGACCATAAATTTGTGAATAAAATGACTGGAAAAAATTGTATATGGCTAACGGGAAGATCATAAAGTGGAGTGGAAAGATTTAAATATTTCGGAGGGGAATTTTATGTTGTGGAAATATAGTGTTGAAACAGAGACGGGTAATTATTTAAAGGGGCGTTGATTGAAAACCTAACAGTGGTCAAGTGAGAACTAGTGACAAACATGTTTATGTGAAACAGGAGACACCACTGTAGTTGACATGAATGATACTAAGATATAATATGTTTATAGGATACAGTTATAGGCGGTAATTGCTTTAAAAACAACGTTGCAGAAGCTAAAGTAATAAAGACTATGTAACGTTACTACTCTATTTAAAACGTATAAAGTTAACAACAATTTCAGGTATGGGCAACGATCCCTACGTTCAAATATTCCACATCCATTTTGAGTACAGGTTTCAGCTTCTAATTGACAATAATAAAGAAAGCAACAAATTGCTCACAGCCCCATCGCAAATTTGTCTCATTAGAGTTTTCCAAATGAAATACTAAATAGCCGCCATTACAGCCATGCATCTTAACACTCTCGACAATTCTCCTACAATCGACTGTAATTGTGCTTGCCGCAAATGAAAATTTACATCGTCAAGTGTTGCACGTAGAAAGAACCTTCGTTTTATGCTCCGCACTTAAGTGTCTTCCATTTCGAAAACTGTGTATGTTACAATAAAAAAAAGTTTTATTTTTCTTAGAATCCATTCGAAGATAAAACGTGTTCATTGTTTTAAAAATGCCTTTTCCATTAGAAGAACAAATAAACGCCGCACAAAGATTGCAACTTTATGTCCGTGTTCGTCACCACTATCATGGATGTGGCCACAACGGACACAAGAAGTAAATTACTATACCTACTATGGACTCATATGTACATAAGTATGTATGTATGTACGTTCGAGTGAATGAGGAACAACGAAGTGTCATTGATGGCTATTTTAGTTTGCTGTTGCCATTTGCTATGACTGTTGCTGGTGGTTTGCTGGTGTCCAGCCAAAAGATGTCTAAAACTGTCACATCGAGGATATTTTATAGTTGCAGGAGGTCATCTACCAGACACTTGTCACATCAATTAAAACATACAAGTGGTTTAGTTTTGTCGTTGCCGTTTCATTTTTTTTTCGTCTCAATTTCTTTGTTTCTGGCCAACCAGCAAATGGTCACAAACAATCAAATATCTTGCACACACACTCACACATACAGTGTGAGTGTATGCTTATACTGCATGATGCATGATTTTGTGTATATGTGTTAGAACATGTGAGCGGGTTTGGGTGTGTAGACGATAGCATTTCATAGATAAACGTTGACTGACACTTTCTTGGTCGGTCATTTAAGGGGTGACCACAAAATGACTGTTCGTTGTGGTTTGACTGTTTGCGCAAACTAAAATAACTTTCAAATTCGTTTTCGTGGGGGTTTGTGGAAGAATTTTAAGAAAACCAAAAGTTTCTTTATGTGTTTATATTGGGGTAACTGTTATAAGAAAACATTTGTGGTTGTTTGCGTCTTTGGAAGGGGTTGACTCTTAACAATGGTCCACTGATTTTTTGTGATTATAATATTTTAATAAATTAAGGTAAACTTTAGTGGATTAAAAATTAGGGATGCTTACCACTCCTTAAAAAGATTTGTATATCCGAATTTTTCTAAAAAGGTATTTAGTAAATAAAAATGACAATCAATTTTCTATAAATTGTACAGTAGTAGAGTGTTCAAATACCTCATTTTTTTAGAAACCCGGTTTCCGAGTTATTCGAAAAATTGATTTTTTAAAAAAATCGGATTTCGATTACAGCATTTTAAAGAAAACCGGTTTAACCGGTTTTTTTTCGGTTTTTTCCTAAAAAGTTAAAAATACTTATCTTATATATAAAAATGAATTGCTGTGCAGTTGTCTCGCTAAAACTCAAAAACGGCTGGACCGATTTCCAAAATTTTTTTTTTGTTTTGTTCGCTATAGCTTCCGGATGGTTTAAAAGGTTTTATTTTTTCAAAAAGTGGGCGGCGCCACGCCCCTTTTTTCAAATATCGCTCAGACGGCCTTTCTAATAGACCGATTGATACAAAAATTTTACCTTGAGAACCTGTTGCCCTGTAGATAGTTCCTGACTACATTTGGTTGAAATTGGATAAAGGGGCGTGGCACCGCCCATACAACTTGAAAATTAAAAAGGCTATATTTCATGAAATATCAGAGGTATGAAGTAGAGATTTGGTATATATGTTGTTTGAGCAGTATTAATTACAGCCAGGATGGAAGTGGGCGGTACCACGCCCCCTTTTCAAAAATCGCTCTAACGCCTTTTCTAATGGATCGATTGATACAAAACTTTTACCATGAGGTACTGTTGACCTGTAGATAGTCTCAGACTATATTTGGTTGTGATTGGATAAAGGGGCGTGGCACCGCCCATACAACTTGAAAATCGATAGGGCTATATCTCATGAACTATCAGAGGTATGAAGATGAGATTTGGTATATATGTTGTTGGAGAAGTATTAATTACATCCAGGGAGGAAGTGGGCGGTGCCACACCCTCTTTTCAAAAATCGCTCTAACGGCTTTTCTAATAGATCGATTGATACGAAAAATTTACCAAGTGGTACTGTTGACCTGTTGATAGTCCCAGGCTATATTTGGTTGTGATTGGATAAAGGGGCGTGGCACAGCCCATTCAACTTGAAAATTAAAACGGTTTCAGGGGTATGAAGATGAGATTTGATATATATGTTATTGGAGCAGTATTAATTACTGCCAGGGAGGAAGAAGGCGGTGCCACACCACTTTTTCAAAAATCGCTCTGACGGCTTTTCTAATTGACTGATTTATAAGATAATTTTAAAAAGTGATACTAATGACCTGTTGTAAGTCACTGGCTGTACTTAGTTGTGATTGGATAAAGGAGCGTGGCACCGCCCATACAACTTTCAAGTAAAAAAGACTATATCTCATGAACTATCAGTGGTATGAAGATGTGATTTGTTACATATGTTGTTGTTGCTGTATGAATTAGAGTATTGGTGGAAGTGGGCTGTTCCACACCCCTTTTAAAACGAACAGTAATAACTGTAAAAATTCCACAGAACATTGCTGTTCGCCTAGAGATATGAACAGTAAGGTGGGCCAATTTTTTTATTCGCAAAAATCGTAACCAAAATTGGAATCTACGATGAATTGTAAGAAAATTTCACCAAAAAACTTTGTGTCTAAAATCAATTCCTAGCTCGCGCTGGAAAGCATAAAGATTTCTGTTAGAGATTTTTTTTGTTTTTAAATGAGGACAATCCGAAAACTGCAGATATTTATTTTTCGAGACCTTCTGCGTAAAACTAACTTCCCAGCAAACTGAATGAGATATTACAGAACCAAATCTATGTATTGGTTAAAAAGTTATGGCCTCTGAGAGTTGGCATACGGAAATTAAGTTTTTAAAAATCATTTTTCAGAATATTGGGCGGGATCCAAAACAATGTCAAAAATATGCTATTCTCATCGTCTTGGTCTCCAAACATCGGAATGGTAGGTCTGACGTAACTGAAAAATTGCTAGAAATATATCTCAACCTGAAATCTTCTTGCTTCTCAGCGCGAACTAGGAATTGATTGTAGACATATAGTTTCTAAGTGAATATTCTAAGAATTTATCGTACATTTCGATACTGGTATACGATTACCAAATTTGTTTAGACGCGAACAAATTGTTCCGCCCTAATCAACAGGCTAATTGGAACTTAATAAGTAAAAAGTGGCAAGGCGCTGCCCACGCACTTCAATAGTTGAATTTATAAACTGTATCAAATAATGGTCCGTACACCAGTTACTTTTCATTTACTTTTCAGGAGAGCGAATCAGTAATAAATAATACACATAGAAAAATAAAGCAATATTCATTGTAGTTATACTGGAAAACACCTTTTGTTTTATTGGGGCACAATTTAAATTTTTATAGTATGTCAGAGGTAACATTAGCAAACATTTGTAAATAACCTATGTATGGGGTAATTTTTTTTTTTGACGTATAGAACTTCTGATAGTTATAAGTTTAAATCTAGCTGTCATTCTAATGAAGTGTGATAGACTTTCTTTTAGTATACTTTGAAAAATCACCATGTAAAAACTACACAGGAACAACGTTCACAAATCTTGCAAATTTATTTTCAAAATGCACGTTCTGTTCGCTATACTTATGTACCCCTTTGTGAAGTTGAGGGTGCATATAATGATCCATCTGAGCAGCTTATAGAAGCCATCGACGCTGTAGACGTAAGTGTGACAGGGGACTCGAATTTATCGAACCGACGCCTTTATCAGCAACTCGGTCTCTGCAAATGCTGAAGAAAGATCTTGGCCTACATCTATATAAGATCTAACTGGTGGAAGAATTTGAGCCAGTGGACGATCAACTGATTTTTTTTATTTATCATGTCATTGCACATTATTTGAAGGAGAAATGGTTCCAACACGACGGTGTAATATGCCATACAGCGCGTGAGACCATCACTTTGTTAAGCCAAACGTTAGTGACCGAATTATCTCAAAAAATGGTAATACGAGTTCAATACAATAGTATTCCGGAATATTCTTGATCCGTGTGACAAGAAGACATGATAAAAGAAGTTTTTATGCCTAAAGGCATGAAGCTTCAAACGGAATTTTCATTTGTGGTCAATAGGCGGAGAAGGCATAACAAACGTGTTTTTTATGCCCAAAGAGATAGTTAGTATTCGCTACTACAGAACAAAGTAAAAATTAAATTTTGATCCTTAGCGGAATGTCTGTTTCCAATTTGTGGAAGAAGTGGTTTTTCGCCCTACATACAGAAAAAGTTTAATCTACATGTCGGCACTATAGATATGACTTTGCTGATGAACTTCTTATTAGCATTTACAACAATTAAACGTAATTGGTTAACTTCCATGTTAAGGAGTTACTTCAAATTAGTTACGTAAATAAACTCAACAGATTATTGTCGAGCTTAAGTACCGTTTTCACAGTACTTTGTGGACCTAAATGTGAAATATATTACAAGTTAATATGCAATAGCGAAGCATTGCCGGGCCCACTAGTAAAAAATATAATTTGGTTTAAAAAAATGAATTTATTTAGTATGTTATAACAATCGGATTGGGTGATCGTGCCCAAATCCTACATTTAGTAAAACTATAGCAGGACAAAGTTTTGGAGAAAAAACTGGAAGTCTAGCTACTCCCCATGTGGTAGCTAGTACCTCCCATACAAATGCACCATTCCGCCCAGTTCAGAGATGAAGTAGTAATATCAATACACCCAACGTGATCGTTTCCAAATTCTGTATTTAGTAAAGCTAAATCAGGGTTTTAAGTCTAGCCACGCCCCGTCTGAGACCTCCCATACAAATGTACTATTCCGTCCACTCTATAGATGGAGTAGTAATATCAATACACCCAACGTGATCGGGCCCAAATTCTGTTTTTATTAAAGCTAAATCAGGATAAAGTTTTGAAGAAAAAAACTTTAAGTCTATTCACGCCCCTTCTGGTACCTCCCATACAAATGTACCACTTCGAGTAATGATATCAATATACTAGAAAATTATATGTTTTACTGAGGGTAAGGGTATATGTAAGTCGGCTTACCCGACTGAAACTTTCTTACTGGTTAAAATAGTATTTAAGAAATAATATACAATTTAACGGCCTTATTCATAAAAACTTATAAGAGGTTTATAAACCATTTTTAAGCAATTTTCATGAAAACAATATTCATAAACGATTCACATCTTCAATAAGTTAAAGTAGGGTTGTCTCTACTTTAAGCATGCTATAACTTGACGTTTGTACAATTTATTGCATATTTATGAATTTGAGATCTTTATTATGAGTTTTTCGGCATTTTTCCTATTGAAAAGAGTTGTTGCATGTATTCATTGTGTAGGAAATTTTCTTCTTAATCATTGCGCACATAGAAAAGTATCTAAATAGACACTTTTCATTCATGAATACCATTTTGAAAAATATTTCTCCAAAATTCGTCAAAAATAATTTGTAAATAATGAAATAATATTCGTGATGTATAAACAATCAAAACAAGGAAACAATGTAATCGGTATCCGATTATAATTTTAACATGAGGAAAAGAAAATCAAATTTTTTAATATAATTTTTATTTTAACGTCTTTCTTATCATCATGAGAATCGTAGTCAATGAAAAATTGTGCTACAATAATGTTTATAGTTATTATAAGTGCAAATACATATTTGGTATCCGATTATAAAGCTTTTGTACCCGATTATAAAGCTGTTTTGTACATCATTAACGACCAATAACAGTCGGCGTTGCCACCTGAACACATAAAGCTAAAGTACTGATAAAAAACGTTTATGAATACAATTTCTTATTAAAGGTTTGTTAGAGCTAAAGAATACTTTAGCTAGAGAACGCTTCATACCTACTTTAGAAATTTTTTATGAATATGGCCGTAAGTCTTCAATTTTGACTAAATTCTTCTGTTTCGTTTTTATAAAGCTTGATACAGAAAAGACGCGCGCTCACTTATTGTGGAAGTAGCCCAGTAGGAAGAGTCTGCAAGACATCCTCAATGATAGCTGCATGACCATAGTAAATCGTTGATGGCACGTAGGGGACCGTCCATACAAATCGTCGACGAAATTTTCATACAAGTGTCCGCTTTGTCATGCACGACCTGATGAGCGACAATGTCGGTCAAATTGTCGTTGATGCCCAAATAAGTGACATGTCGCCAACACAATCATGCACGACCTAATGACCGACAATGTCGGTAATATTGTCGTTACCAGTGCTTTATAATTTAAAATAACAAATTGAAGTTGTTTTATTTAAAACGTGCGATACATGAACCGAACGCACTGCTGATTCTAACAAACTGAATATTTTTAACTTTCCTCTCTTAAATTTTACATTGAATTTTTTTGTTTGATGCACGACAACATCAACATTTTGTCGGTCAGCTTGTCGTCCACTGAGTGTCTTGACGACAAGTTCAATTTTTCACATTTTGTCTTGAGGACAGCGTTGGCGACAAAGTCGTGTATGACGATACTTCCTACTGGGAGGATTTATTGGCAAAAGAGCGTTTAGAAGAATGTTGAGCTTTTCTGTCCTTTTATTAAACCTATCGAAATAGTTGAAATCATCATATAGGCTTGTATCATTGCAATTTGTTTTCACTGGTGGATTTTGGATGTTATTTATTGTCATGTTTAAATCGTTGCAAAGACTACCATAAGGAGATACCCCCATCTCACAATCTGAACTGTTAATAGACTCTGCCGTTGTTGGGAATATTGCAGCATAAAGTCTTTTAAAAAGCTCATTAGCAAACTCTATCGTTTACGCCTTTTTAGACTACTTTACACAAGATTAGCTTGTAGGATATTTTCCGGTCCTAATACATATAATTAGGGTATTCAATGTTTGTAAACGAGAATATTTTTAGAAGCTTTTTAAAGTTTTAAAATTGAATTTTAATTTCAATTTCAAACTAATTTAGAAAAAACTTTTTACATTTTATAAACAAGAATGTTTTTAGAAGCTTTGGAAAATTTCAAATTTATTTAGAAAAATCTTTTTACATTTTATAAACAAGAATGCTTTTAATTTAAAAAAAACCGAGTACCCGAAGGAAAAAACTCGGTTAAACCGGTTATTCGAAAATGGCATTTTTGCAAAAACCGGCATACGGTTTTAATTAAAAAAAACCGGTTTACGATTTTTCGGTTTCGGTTTTGAACACCCTATACAGTAGTGAAAAACATTTGAGTTATTTGATAATGGTAAATTAAATTATAAAGGGGATAAATTATGTTATAAAGGGGATATCACATCCACACACGCAAACACATTACAACGGGTAGTTGAAACAAATTGAGGATCCCCAAGTTTCTTAAAAACTTTCAGTCGGCCTTTTAAGTCAACAGCATAGTTTGCCTATTGTTTTGCGATTACCAGGGCCAACAAAAGTATGCAATGCATACTTGAATATGCAAATGCATATCACAGACTTACAGGCATGTTTTGGGGGTTTATGTATATAAAAGCATATTTTGGGGTTTTCAGGTTTTTTACTTTTCATATATATTTTTCTGAGTGTAGACAACACCTGTTTATTTCTTTAAGATGGGAATTTAATCTCTATAATTTTCCTCAAAATTTTATTTTTGTGTTTATACTAAGGATCCCTTATCGTCGTCAAATATTTCAATGAGCTCTACATAGAAACAGTAATTAAGCGTTTACATTTTCAAATATGACGAGCGGCTTTTTAATGCAGAAGGCATTGCCAAAAAAATATATTACGTTGAAAAAATGTTCATGAAATGAAACTGCGGTGACGGCGTATATATAATATTTATAATACAATAAAATATTTAGTATACAATTGAATTCATAGCGACCGAAATATACAGAAGTGTTAGTCAAAAAACCTCATGTAATTTTTTCACTGTAGAGTAATTAATTAAAAGTCTGAATCTAATAAAAATAATTTAAAAAATAACTTTTTTATTTTTAATTATTTGTGATGAATTTTTATAAAAAATTAAATGTATTCAGTGAATAATATTTTTTAATGTTTTTCGTGCTTATCTAATGCGCATATTTTTAGTTTTTTCGTGCCTATTTGTGCTGGCCCTGGCGATTACATGTACATATAAACCAAATGAACAACAAAAACATATTGACCATGGTGACCCAGAAGAAGAAATTATTTTAAAGTCAGCGTAGGCGCGCACTAAGAAGGAATTTTCGGAAATTCGGGCAGAATGGGGGCAAAATGGGCATAGCACCGCATCGGCCAGATAATGCAACGACTGCCATGACATTTTCGCACGGGGTACTGTCCGAAGGGCCTCTTTGATAGGGTTTATGAATAAAAATAATTTGACAAATGGGCGTGGTACAGCCCACACAAAGCGAGATTATGAAGATCTGTTACTGGTACAAGGGGGATAAGGTCCTGCTAAGAAATAGGCGGTGACACGCCCTTTTGAAAAATCATTATATCGTCCATATTAATGGACCTACTATAGTAAAATTGACTGATCACTCCTAGCCCTTCCTTGACGTAGGCGAGGGATAAAAAGGGCAACAAACGTATAAAACAGGTACTATCGCCCACAACCAACGGCTATAGGCAGAATCGCGAAAACAGGGGTGAATATTTATTTTGTAGAGTAGTTGTACGATACAAAAGAGATATTTCGAAATTCATACTTTCACTAGAAAAAAAGTCCGAAAAGGGATGAAACTGGTATAATCCTTATAATAACACTGTGAGACAAATGGTAGGGGTCAGAAAGGGTTCAAATTACCGGGGAAAGTTATATCGGTAAAAAAGAAGTTATACGTGTCCCGGCGATTTGAAGTTAGTAACTATCATAAAAGGGAAATTGTCACCTTTGGTGGTCGTTTTTTTTTCCATTCATCAAATCATTTTGAACTGGGTTTATTTTGTAACAAATGTACTCTGTGGCTTATGATTTAAGTGGAATATTACTTATGATATTTATACGCAACCATATAACAATATAACAAATGAGCCTAAAACGTGAGATATTCCCCTATATGATAGTTACTAACTTCAAATCGATATATCTCGATTCCTAGACGTGCCCCAGCGAAACGCCGATATGATATAACATTTCCCGTTGGTTTCATGCCACTCCGATTTTGACTGTCGCATAGTGTAATTATAAGGACATGCTCCTTATAGAACTAGAAAGCTACACCAATGGGTTCTTTTTTAAAATTCGGGAAAACATTTATTTTATGAAGCAGTTGTGCTATCCGAATTTTGTATTTTTTGAGGTAAGAAGGCCTAGAAATGGATAAAAACTGATCCTGTTGCCCATTACTATTCGTAGAATCGAAGAGAATTTTTTTAATTCGTTGTTTTAGGGGTAAAAATGCCGAAAATATCTTACACTGATACTATCAACCAGACCAAACAGCTATTGCTGCAGCCACGAAAATTGGGTCAAATATTTGCCCCACTGAAAACAAAGACTGACTGTGAATATTAATCGTACATAGTAGCTGAGCGACGTGAGCGAATTTTTATAATATTCTTATTTTTAGGTATACAGAGGGAAAAAAGTGTACCATCGTTCAGACCAATGTTGGGATTTTAACTGTATCGCTTTTAATCTCAAGAAGGTTTATTGTAAGTAACGGCGGAACAACTCGAGCCGGAAAAACTATTTTATTTATAACTGCGAAACATGATATATAAAAAGATTAACCCGAAAGACCCTGTGGTTGCCATATGGCAACGCTGATAGACATGTTTTTACACGATCATAACACGTAAACGCATAAAGAACCGTTATTGCAGAGTTTATGCCAAACTCGGAATCGGTTGTGCTTCTGCAGAGAGTCATTTTGATTTCAGGGCGTATTTGGTTGTAGGAGTTGATGCGTCCTGAAGTGAGCAAAAATTTTTAGTGTAAAAAAAACCGACTTACAAAAGTATGTACGCCGAAAACGTATAATATTTGTTAAAATCGAAAATTGAAGTTTGTTTTTTACGGTAGTGTATAAATAAGAGATTTATTTTATGTTAAATTTCTATTTGAAAAGTAGCTTTTTGTGCACTTTTTTTTGTGTTGTTTGTGCGTGTGTCCATATGGCAACGCCAGGGTGCCCAGGCCACTAGTTTACGGTGTAATGTTCTTGTTGTGTTAAAAAAAAATTATTTATTTATAACTTATATTTAGCTGAAATTGATATTAATTTCTATTTATTTTGCTTTGAAAGTAGCTTTGGATTTTTTAGAAGGGTTATATCTATATTGAGCCACCTAATTTTGAGGGAGATTTAAGTGGCAAAGATGATGGTGATGATGATGGGGGAATACCAGATAACGTATGTCCAGCGCAGCTGAAGTCAGGATGCAAAATAATTGTGGATAACGGTCGACGTATTGAAACACTTAAAGATGTGCGCAGCAGCTCTGAAATGGGGTTCAATTGTGATTCTCAAGCTCATCAAAGAGGATATGTTGGGTTCACACATCCAAGCCTGATCTTCCAATTCCTGCAGCGAACAGGGACAGCAGATTCACATGGTGCAGAGACATTTAAATGCCATTGCAGCTAGTTTTCCCTCAAACACTTTGACTTGCATCAACTTGTTTTGGATAAAACCAAAAACGTCAGCATCTCGGTATAGCAAGCAAGTGCACAAAAAAGTGATCATTCCTCGTCCTTGTGTTGTTACCAAGTACAATAAAAATATGACCAGTGTTGATCGATTTAATCAAAAAGTTTCAGGAAGTCGCATCAGTTTTCGAGGCAAGAAATGGTGGCATTGTATTTTGACGTGACTCATTGATGCGAATATTCAGAACAGCTGGTTTCTCTTCCGACGCACCGTTCTAAATAAATCACTTGTTGAATTCCATCGAGAAGTGGCCATATTGAGCCAGAAGTGTTACACAAACCGTCAGTGCAAGTAAAAATTCAGTACAAAATACTTTCCGCTATGATCGAAAATATCACCTAGTAATTCAAATTGAAAAAAAGCGACGATGTGCTGGAAATACATGCAAATCAATAGTACAAACTGCTTGCGAAAAATGCGATGTTGAATTATGTTTGCCATGTTTCAAGCCATTCCATAGCCATAAATAACAAGTTTTCTGCAATTATTTCACAACCTTTATTTCGTTTATATATTTTTTTTGACCAGAAATGTATTGATTTGATTTTATATTTTGTCTTTTAAATAAACAACATCAAAAATAATTTTTCTAATGCTTTGGAAGTTGTTATCATATACGAAAAATAAGCGTATATATGTGCTTGTAAACCAGTGCCCTAGTCTGCCTGGCGTTGCCATATGGCAACAGGACATTCCGAGGATACTGGGCACAGGATCTAAAATCAAATGATGCAGTTTTTTCACTTAAGCCTTAATGTGTATAGTTCTGAAAAATATTTCCGAAATTCGAAAAATAATTTATGTAGGGTCATACGGGTTAAAGTAATAATAATTCTTAAATTTCGGAAATACATTTCAGAAAATTTGGACTAGTCATTATTCAGTTATGTCAAATCAAGGCCCTTAAACGTGGCAACTGGATCTTTAAAACTTTATGCCCTATGCGGCACGGTTTAACATACATAACCCCAAATCTACAAAGACTTATAATTTTTGAGGGTGGCACCGACACAAATCCGACATCGATTATTACGACCCTAATGTACAAAAGAACGGGTCGGTCACCATTCAAAAAAAAAATTCAAAGTCGATATCCAATATTTAAAATCACCTCGAGACAACATCGATAAAATGTTTTTTTTTTCTCTCCCACCGCCCAAAAAACAGCCAAAATCGTTTTTCATCGTGTTTTTTATCAACACGTCATCAGTACTACATTGTGTAATTTTGATAACATGCGGTCTACTAGATAAGCCGTCAGAGCGATAATGGGCGTGATAGTGTCTATTCGCACAGAAGTTGTTTCAAAACACTTCTAAAATTAATGTTGGAGTCAAAAATTTCCATCAATGATGGTATACGTCACGTTTCGATCGGGTATCAAACGACGGTACAGCATAACAAATACTAATTCGGATGGTCGTAGGGTGCACTGATCAAAAAAGTTTTGATGTTCTCAAATTGTCTTTGAAAAACTACAAAATTCGGGGACCCTATCTAACCTCCACCATAAAAATAAAATTTGTAATTATCAGAAGAAGTGAACCAAGAAACCCATTCTTTAACGCTTTAACATAGAGCCATTTTATTTTGATGGGATAAAATATCACTATTGGTTCTATATATCTTTTTATATTTGTGCCTCAAATGTAATTTCAATTTGGCAAATTCAGCTACAAAAAGTCCAACATATATTTGCAACTATTACAAAAAAGTTCACAAACTGTTATAAAAATAAAATATATTTTTGTCCTAAACAAATGCTTAGGGAATTGGCAATATTAGAAAGTCATAATGCATTCTGCTTGTAAGCAATGGCTTTACTTTTATTTAAAATAAACAGATGTCATACATTCCTTGGACAAAGTTCATCAATCCCTTTAGTTTGTAAATGTTTATATATATATTTTTTTTATTTTGTTAACTTTTACCAATTTTCTGTTAAATACCTTTTCACATGAACTTTTAAACTTTTTGTTGTTATATTTGTTAAGTTTAAAAAACAAAAACAAACAAACAAATACAAATGAACACATCCCTTGTGATGAAAACAAAGTTTTGTTACCCTCCGCCCGATACCATTCCAATTCATACACACGCTGCCACCCACACGCACACATAGTATTTGTGTCAGTCTCAGTTTATTGCAAAAGTATTGGTGTTAAAAAATAGTTTACAAAGTATTTAATTGATTTTACTTTGTTTGTTTGATATGAAATGCTTTTGCTTAAGCACTACAGTTTCATATAAAATGAAATATTTGCCATGACTTTAAGGTTTTTCACTATTTTACTCCCTCTTACCTGGTTTACGCTGCAACACCCTGAAGTGATTGCGTTGCCAGAGATATAAGGAAGGAAAGTGAAATATATGTAACTTGTAGTGAATGTATAAAAGATGTAATTAATTTCTGTTAGATACGTATCTAACAAAATGTATCAAAAGAATAAGACAAGCTAAGGATATCGTTTTCTCTTGCACGCCAAAGGGGACAAGCGGTAACTAACAAAGTAAAGGATCTACTTTTGCATTCTTGGAAGTGCGTTAATATTCGTAAGGATTTTCCAAAGATTTCCGTTTAATTTTTGTAAACATTTTGTGCTTGGGAAAGATGGAAAGTATTTTGTTTCAATTTGGGTATTTTGAGGGTACAACTAGTAAATAGAGTAATTGGTCATACAAGATTTCACTAATATGTTTATTCTCAGTACCAGCATGAAGTTAGTCCACCGATATAACTCACACTTATGATTGTGAAGACAGAACGGAATTTTAAGCTAATTACAAGGTTTATGAAATTTTGTTAGAAGAGAAGAAAGGAAACCTCTCAGTTTTGAGTTGTTTTAGAGAAATATCATTAGGAAAAACTGTACAACATAACACCTATGCTTGGCTACGTTTGTTAAAAAATATAAGTGAGAATAAAAAGTTATCCTTGAAAACAATATGTAAGGATTTAAAAAAGACCGTTCTACAAACAATTTCCAAATTAGTCTACTGTTAACGTGGTGACATTTTTTTTGTCCATCAAAATGTTTTCATAATTGCAGTTGGTCATCAAGGGTGAAATAAAAAATGAATTAAAAAATGTTCCATCTTCACTTCGGTTTCTAAGTATTACGATAATTTTGATAAACTTTCTACTATTGCGTACAATTATTAGTAACGTCACATCAAGAAAGGCCATGTTGTGCGTCTTTCTAGGTAATGCCTGACGACTGGTAAGTTCTTAAGAACCTACGCATTTACACTTTGTCATATGTATACACATTACCGAATATTTCCACGCTTACGGCATGACTAGAAATCTATTTACATTTTGTTTACCTACTGCGCACATATCGATTAAGACATTACATTAAGATATTTCATATTAAATAGCCTCTTGAGGTCAATGGAGTGAGTTTAAGGTGTTGATTACTATGCTGCCAAAACTAACAGGAAGAACTGTAACAGCTGCCTATTAGCTATGATTTATTATTCTTTCAGCAACATCCTGTACATATTTTCTAAATTTCATCAGCTTATGCAATGGCTTGTGTGTAACACTACTTAGATTGTTGGCCTAAAAGATATTGAAATTTATAACGAGTCATTGCTTTTGTATGGCTGAGTGTGCTTTGCATGACCATATGGCTTTTGTTGCTTTATTGAAAATGTGACTTGACCAATATTCCCAAAACAATACAATATGGTAATGTTGGATACATGAGAAAGAATTTTCTTTTCTTGAAAGTCATTTTCTAAGTAAAATGAAGACTATATTTTAGTTGAGGATATGCTTAAGTTTATTTGATTGAGATATCAAGGATTAAATAACACAGTATCTCTTAGGTACTACGCTCAAAATTATGATGTAAATATTCCAGATACTCCAATAAAAATTTTCAAATATTAATCAGATTAAAAATACTAAAACTATTGCAAATACAAAAAATATTAAAATATAAAAAAACCATCAGTGTATCAGTGTTCTTGATTTTGTTTTTTGTTGATCTGTATAGAATTATGATATTGTCATAGTTCGGTTTGAGATCATAATAAATGATTGCCAATAGGTTTTTAGTCAAGAGTGTGAAATGTATAATGTTGTCAGCAGGTTAGGCGTATGACGTCATTTCGACATTAACCACAATGTCTCGTCAGCGCCCTTTGCTGTGCCTTCTCCTATATCATCACGGTGCGAAGAAAGTATCCTCGAAGCGCACAACATGCCAACATAATACACACACAAGCACTTGCCTATGCATAGGCAAGTGCGATAAACATATGCATAGGCAAGTGCTTGTGTGTGTATTATGTTGGCATGTTGCGCGCTTCGAGGATGCTTTCTTCGCACCGTTGGGTAAAGTTCTCATTTGCTTTGAGATTCTTTCTTCGCTTAAGGTTTGTGATGATAGAGGAGAAGGCACAGCAAAGGGCGCTGACGAGACATTGTGGTTAATGGTCAACATAATACATTTCACACTCATGACTAAAAACCTATTGGCAATAATAAATAATTGCCAATAGAACTGATCCCAAACCGAACTATGGCAATATCATAATATAAAAAATCTTTAATCATCAGGCATAACTATCGCCTAAAAGTAAATAACATCGGGTAAATTAATTAATTTTTATTCTTTTTACCTAAGACGGCAAACTACAAATACAGCAACGAACTTTATCAATAGAATATTGAACATCAGCGACAAAAATTTCCATAGAGTCAACAAAATAGAAATTAGGGACATTCAATTGTCGAATCGAATTTTCAAGGAAAACCACCGAAATTTTAATGAACACTGCATTCAAAAGAAAAATTTTTAATAACGAACTTGAACAACCGAGAATATACAAAAAAGCATGACGTATCTACCGGGTTTCTTGGAATGTCTTAAATATTCGTCCATGTATGACAGGGATTGATACTTACATACATACATACATACATACATATCTCATAGAAAAGTAAAACAACTGTTTAGTAAAACAATATCGAGAATTGATAAAGGTGACAGATCTCACGTAGTTTAATGGAGACACTTCCGACATGTATCCAAAGGTATTTGTCGGTACGACCAAAAGTTATTTAAAAATGAGAATAATATCTCCCAGATCGAACCATAGGACAAAGGACAATCCGATGGAACATAAAACCGCTCTTGCGTTCCATTGTAGCCTTACAAATTTTGAAGACGTTGAGAAACTGGCTGAAGTGCTAAATTATTCTTAACGCTACACGATGGAAATGCTCCACCAGCCGAAAGAAGGTTGAACTACACAATGGATACAATCAACTGCTCTCAACTGTATCGACATGTAATTAATAAGTATAGGAGAGCAAAAAAATATCAATTGTAGAAGAACGCGTACCAGAGAACTTAGCGCCCATCTACAAACGACTAAAGCTAGAACCGTGGCATTTGGAATGTAGGTTCCTTTTATGGCGTAGGCGGGATATTTGGATATTCGGACTGTAAGGGGATAAAATAGGCGTGATATCGCCTCATACTACTTGAATTTTGAAATGGCTGTAACTTTTAAGCCATTATAGGTAAAGAGTCGAGATTTGGTACGTACATCGGTGCCACGCCCCTTTTAACAATAGTTATATTGGCCAAATAAATGGACGGAATCTCAATCGGTAATATCTCAAGAGCCATTAGACGTATGAAGATGAGATTTGCTACATATGTTACTGATAAGAGAATAACGTTTCGCTGGAAATAGGCGGTGCCACGCCCCTTTTGAAAAAATCATTTTCTGGGCGAAATAAATGTACAGATTGCAATGAAATTTTCACTGTGTAGCACTATCCGTATGGTCTCTATCATGGGCTACATGACAACATAATTAGACAAAGGGACGTGACACCGCCCACACTAACCAAAATTTCAATCGGTCATATTACACGAGCCATTACAGTTAAGAAGATGAGATTTGCTACATATGTAAATGGTACATAGGGGATTACGTCCCGCCGGGAAATGGGCGGTGCCACGCCACGAAAAAATATTTATGTCGGTCATATAATATTAATAGAATGATTGTAATAACCGGGGCCAACACAAATATGCCTGGAAAAACTAAAAATATGCGCATTAGATAAGCATAAAAAACACTAAAAAATTTCTTTAAAACTGATAAAAAATGCACAATAGATTTTGATTTGTAGTTTATTTTATTCACTGAATACATTTATTTTTTCAATAAATATTCATCACAAATAGTTGAAAATTAAATGAAGTAATTTTTTACATTACATTTCTAAGATTGAGACTATTGACTAATTACTCCACTGTAAACAAAATTACATGAGCGTAGTTAATGGGGAGTACTTAATCTTTTAATGTATAATAAATATTATGTATTATGTATAATAAATACGCCTTCACCACAATTTTTCAGACATATTCTTGATTTCCGCTATTGAAATCTTAATCAATATTATGTATATGAATATATGTGATTTTAAGAAGCTGATTTGTAAAAGAAAGGATTAAACTATCTTAGTGTTTTATATGAGAAGAACGGGAATTTTTTCAAATGTATATTTTTTCTGAGGGATTTAGAGAGTCCAAGTAATATAATGTGTATTGACATTTAAAGTCCCACCGCCCATTGTTTCAACGTAAAAAGTCGCAATGCTATCTGCTTTACCATATTTGAAAAGTTAAATGCTAATTGACTGACCATTTCTCTTTGGAATGGATGGAACTGGTGGCAACGCAACGCTAGGTAGAACTCAATTCTTGAAAACGGAATACTCTATCCTATCCTATCTTCCTTTTTTAATTAAATAATCAGAAGTTGTATATACTACGAAAAATATATACGAGAATTACAAAAAAATAATACAAAAAACCCCAAAATATGTTTTTATACCCCCAAAACATGCCGATAAGACTGTAATATGCAAGTATGTATTGCATACTTTTGTTGGCCTTGGTAATAATTTCATAATCCATATTATTAAAATTGCTTGACTAACTGATTGGGTGAAATGGTGGGTTTTCGATTCTTTAGATGTAAAAAAGGCCGAAAAGGGATAAAACCGATACTAAACAGCTACAGGTATAGTCGGAAAATTTTAAGTGAATATTTGAAGTGAATACAGAAAAATAGCTAAAACTGGTACTATCGAACAGACCAAATGCCAGCGTTACAAAAATGTAAATAGAATTGCTGTCTATTGAATAAGAGAGAAGCCAGATGGGGTTTTTAGAAATGCGAACTGTTGGGAGGTAAAAAGGGCGAAGGGGGATAAAACTGGTACAATCACCCAGAACAAGCGGCTAAAGCTATAATTGAATATGAGTATGCTCCCTATAGAATTAGAGGCGGTACAGGTCCATTTTAGTTGTGAAATACGAATGGATCTTTTGAAATTCTAGCTTTTAGGGATAAAAGAGATTAAAGCAGTACAATCACTCAGACCAATGTGATAAAGTTATAATCACATAAATGTGATGCCCGTTCGTCTTATGAAGCGTTTGCATTTCACCTATATTGATTAAATTATTAAGAAGATAAATTGTAAGTACGGGTGAAGCAATGCGAACCGTGAAAGCTAGTATTATAATAAAAATATTCGAAATTTCGTTCTTTTGCAGAGTATGTATTTGATTTGATGGCTCGGCGACAAAGCGCTCTCTCGAAGAACAAAGATACAGATCCAGTAAAGACACAAGCGGATCTATTCTGGGAGTCTTCGAGAGAAAAATACTTCGCAAAATATGACTCCCTATGATGAGGGCATTTATCATTTGATACGACCCAAAAGTGTAACACATAGAAGGAGTCACTTTAGACCCCAGGTTTCTTTGAACCAAATTCGTTTCATGACTTTTTAAGTCGCTTGAGCCATGTCCGCCTGTCTGGCTGTCCGGCTGGCGCGCACAATAACTTTCAAAAGACGCAACCAAATGTTTTGAAATTTTGCACGAGTTAATATTTCCCCAAAACTACTTACGGTATTGCAAATAAGCTACATGGCCCCGCCCCTTCTGATACCTCCCATACAAATATATCATTCCGCCCACTTTAGAAATCGAGTAATAATACCAATACACCCAACGTAATCGTACCCAAATTCTGTACTTAGTAAAGCTATAACAGGATAAAGTTTTGGAAAAAAAATTGGTAGTATAGCCACGCCCCTTCTGGTACCTTTCATACAAATGTACCTTTCCGCCCACTTTAGAGATAGAGTAATAATATCATTAAATCCAACGCGATCGTACCGAAATTCTGTATTTTGTTAAGCTATAACAGGACAAAGTTTTGTAGAAAAAATTGGAAAGCTAGAAACGCCCCTTCCGGTACCTCCCATACAAATGTACCTTTCCGCCCACTTTAGAGATATTTTAATAATATCAATAAATCCAACGCGATCGTACTCAAATTCCTTATTCAGTAAAGCTATAGCACGATACAGTTCTTGAGAAAAAAAAAACTGAAAGTCTAGCCACGCCCCATCTGGTACCTCCATACACTTCTGGTACCGCCCAATTTAGAAATCGATTAATATTATTAAAAGACCTAACGCGATCGTGCCCAAATTCTGTATTTAGCAAGGTTCAAGCAGGATCAAATTTTGGAGACAAAATCTGGAAGTCTAGACACGCCCCTTCTGGTACCTACCATACAAATTTACAATTCCGCTCACTTAAGAGAGGGATTAATAATATCAATACATTCGACACGATCGTGCCCAAATTCAGTATTTTGTTAAGTTATAACAGGATAAAAGTTTGGAGAAAAATTTGGAAGTCTAGCGACGCCCCTTTTGGTACCTCCTATACAAATGTACCTTTCCGCCCACTTTAGAGATGGAGTAATAATATCAATACACCCAACGCGATCGTGCCCAAATTCTGTACTTAGTAAAGCTATAACAGGATAAAGTTTTTGGAGAAAAAATCGGGAAGTCTATACACGCCCCTTCTGGTACCTCCCATACCAATGTACCACTCCGCTCACTTTAGAAATCGAGTAATAATATCAAAATAATATAATTTTTTTGCTTTACTGAGGGTGATGGTATATGTAAGTCGGGTTGCCCGACTGAAACTTTCTTACTGGTTATCTATTTCGACAGTTGCCAAACTATCATAATAAAATTTTAATTTTCGCTTGTCGTTTTATTCTTATAAACTTTTTTTATTCCCATTTAATTGACCCATCCTAATAGTCATGAAGTGGCAGAAATTTACACCGAATTGTTCAAAGATGTATTCTATAGTTAGCTTAGATTATATACTGACATTTCTAAAACATTTCGCTCCATATAATTAATGTCAACAGCTTATGCTGTTCGTTTAACAGGAATATAGGGGTATTTATAGTATTTCATTTTGATTCACAAAATCTATATTACTGCATTAATACCTCACAATCCTGATAGGATAACGTAATATCCTGCAAACACTTATTATAATATCGTACAATAGCATTACATTGATTTTCTCATATATCCCTTTATCCTATACCATTCTTGGGCATTAACTACGTTCATTTATTACGTGAATCATTTAAATGTACATTATTACCTCGTTATATTCATTATTTATAAGTTATGCTCACCACATGTATATGTACATATTACATGTACGAATGTGTGTGTGGGGAGAAGGAGACATCAAGGCCTTTGTTCTATGAACATCATGACACCGACAGTGTCATAGCGATGATGACATAAGTGATATATTTCTAATGAACACGACGTTATCTTATGTACTTCTGTATAGTTAAATCTTTTTATATAAATTAATAAATAAAAATAAGATGATCTTTAAACAACCAACTTAACCACAAAAAAATCTCTAAATGAATAATAGTCGAGAAATATCCAGGTTGATAGAAGGCCTTTCGTGTACCTCGAGCTCCGCTGCTGCCCTGTGAATACGAAAATTGACACTCCAAAACAAAAACCATGGACATTTTCCAATTAATTTAATTGTTAATATTGACAATATAATCAGTGTTTAATTAATATTGGTACATAATCCTATTAAAGCGATTTTACGAGAGGATTTAAATTATGCAAATGACTATGATTATAATCAGTTTCGATTTTTGTATTCAATAAACCCCTATGTGGACACACTTATACGTATACAAATATAAATATATATAGAAAAATGTGTAAAAACATAAGAGTCACATGAGAACAAATTAGGGCATATTTACCGTAGGCTGAGACATTTTTGTTTAACTAATACAGATTCTATCTTAACACGTTTTTATTTTGTATTATTAGCAAGCTCTTATTTATCTCTGCAAATTCACTTAAATGTGCTGCTTATTGAAATGTTTTAACTTTTTCAACCTTTTACTGCATTTCTGTAAACACCTCTTTCAAAATTTTTTTTTTGCCAAAATCTATTCTATTCATCCGTAAAGTATCTTAATTGAAACATATGACTAACCTAAATTAAAATTTAAACCTTAAATATAGGCTTCTTGTGTACTTTTCCTTAACCTAACTTCGCTTTTAAACAAGACATATTTTCCAACTAACCTCATTGCAAAACCACTACCACTGGCCGTATGTACTGCGACATCGTACCAACCAACCAACCAACGGGTCGAGCAATGACAATAAACGTATGTACACTGGGCCATCATTATTAACCCAACTCGCCGAAACAACAACAGCGGCCACAGTAACACCAATAGAAATATATATAGCAACGGCAGTGGCTGTACGTAGTTCCAACGCCGGCACAGCACCACATCGGGAAGTAGCCTTGACTGGCCCAGTCGCAGGCAAAACAAACTGAACTAATATCAACAGGCTCTTTTTGTGGCCGACGTCACTACTAGGACGCCTGGTCTATGGTTGAACATAAATTTGTTCCTGAAGAGGGTATTGTTCGAAAATGACCACATCCGCATGGGGACACTGGACAGGACACACTTCAACACACACACTCACACACTTATATATAAACATCCAGCACAGATAGTAGTAAACAGGCGGCAGCGAAGGCCAATATCCAGGCCATACATTAGTATTTACATTGAGGCTGGCATTGTTGTTGTTGGGGTTAGGATAAACACATTCACACCATTACATGGTAGCGAGTATACACTCACGCAGACACTCATAAAGAAAGCGTTAGAGTCGCGTTCCATGACTGGAAGAATAATGCACTTGTTTCGGATAAATAAATTCACTTAAACACAACTCATACATATGCCTATTGTCTAGATATGTGCACGAAGTCTATATGTGCAGCCAACGCCGCTGCCATCCCTGTCCTTTGTTGCAACTCTTACCCCTTACAATCACACAAAGAGGCCATAACTCTTTTTGGTTGTAAATTTTTTTGCAAACCATTTTTGGTTAGATTTAAATGTATGTATGTTTCAGTATGTCCCATCATATCGCCTATGTACAGTGGTATAAAGTATTGGCCAAGGGAAGAGGATCATTAAGTTATATATTAGTTGTCTTGTTAAACTGTCGATTGTAGAAAAGTGAAAATTTTGATCTTGATCGAACTTAAAAAAAATCAAGCATTGTTTTAGCTGTACAGAATATACTTCGTGGACTAAATGTATTTTTACTTTTTACACGATAATACAAAGTAACTACATAAATGGTGCAGGGTATACGAATTTAAGTGGGTTATTCGTTCCCTATGGGAAGCTTCACCTTTCAACAGATCTTTTTGCAGTTATGACAGCATAAATTTATATGTCTGAAACGATCAATAGGGTACATAAAATTATAATGTATCAACTGGCCGTGGCCCCACCCACAGAACTCTATATTCAAAAGCACAATCTTAAAAGGTCTATTACACTACTTTTCATGAAATTTGTTATGGAATTGTTTGAGATGAGATGGATAAACAGGTGTTGCGCCACATATACCACCTAACTAACAAACATGCAATATCAGGCGTACTATTCATCTGGGGGCTAAACATTAGTTTTGGATGTATTTAAAAGCATTATACCTTTTCACGCCAGAACTGGACGGTATTATATAAGTAGACGTTGCCATGTCCATATCACTTTATCTTTTAATTTCCAATATCTAGAAGATTAGTCTAAAAATTTGTTGTGAACTTATTTGAAATCAGTGCAAGTATTTTAAAGTAAAAATGGGTCAGGTCGGATCTTGGGGAGTGGTCCAGCCCATACGACGCTATAACCAAAAATCTGAATAGATGGCTTTATATGGAAGGGAGAGCTTTGAAACTGTTTGGGTTTACAGTTTCAGTACCCCTAAAGTGTGTAATTAGCACTTTATCAACACTTCCTATATAAAATCAAAGTTTCATATCAGGTATGAGGAGAAGTATAACAGTGCGAACCTTGCAATTCTGTATGAGTTTCTTTGTGATTAATGAGCGTTATTTGTCGTACAATGCGATTGATGGGAATAGTAGGCGTGGTATTTCCAAAGTAATGGACCAATCATGTTTAAATTGTTACAGTACGAAATATCTTTATGAATAACTTTGGAAGTAGCACTAAGCTAAATATACAGTTAAATAATTATAAAAGTATACAAATATGATATTCTTGATTATGTTGACACTGTTTCAACTCGGAGCGATAAACAGAATGCAGTTGTCGATCTGCATTTCCTGGGTCTTCTCCAGGATTTGTCGCAGTGTGGATATCTGGTCGGTCGTGGATTTACCAGCTCTAAAGCCACACTGATGGGACCAGATTGTGACTATCATGCGGGAGATCACAGGTTCAACTCGCGACTCCACTCATCTGAAAAAAATATACATTTTTCTTTCATTGCCGGCCCCCTCGATGTTGTCGACAGCAACGTCGCAGTATAAGTGTCCAGTCAATCGGCATGTCCAGTAAAAGCTTCTCAAATCACATACTTCATTCATGGGGTGTAAAGGGAAATTAAGAAAGTAAGTAAGTAAAGCCACACTGATAAGGCCCAATAAAGTTCATTAGGATGGCCTTTAGTAATTCACGCAACACACTATACAGGGCCTTGTAAGCAATGGGTAAAATGACTGATCCCGCGGTAATTGGTCCACACACTTGGATCGCCTTTCTTAAGCACAGCACACAGAACAGTCACGAAAACAAGCATTATATGCACTTCGATCTCACTAGTTTACAGTCATTTTGCAGCAGAGTTGTAAATAATTTTTTTCTATAGATTTCGAATATGAGATTTAAAAATATCGACATTTTCATAAAAGGATCAGCTAGGATTTCAATTTAAGCACTTTTGTGATGCATGATCAACACAGAATACAGTGGCATTTCCACTTTTTATCGTCATTTTCATGCAACGTAAAGTTTAGATTTAAGCCCACCGCGATATGCTTAAAATCAAAACATTTACCATTTGTAGAGTCCTCTTAAAAAAAAAATAACTCTCCCTCTTATCACCCAATTTTTATTAATGATGCCTTATTTTGCGCGGGGAAGTCCCATCTGTATACTCAATGTATTAAATCAGATTTATTATTGCGATTAATATTTTTTATTAGTTTTTTAACAAAAAAATTTGTTTTTTAAACTTTATATGCTCCTACCATCAAAACTACAAAACCGATGATAAACGCTTGTATGGAAATGTTTCAGGGGAACACATTACCTTTAATTGGAGACCACTCTTGTTCAAATCGTTAGACGCCTTTACGAATTATTCTCCAATAAGCTGATGCATCTCATATAAAATTTGCTAAATAATTCAAAAATTTATATCTTAAAAGCTAATCAAAGTAAAAATTTTTAAGTCTCATATTCGTGCATAGTAGGTCAAAATCTGTAGAAAGAAAAATATTTAGAACTCTGCAGCTGATAAAAAATAAAGAATTGTAAACTGGTGTCTACTGCGCTTCTGCTCAAGTTCGTCACAAATCCTGCAAGATTCTAAGTAACCTGTTCTTTCCAACAGAGTTTTGGTTGCCCTGCTAAAACGAGTATCTGGTATGATTGGATTTTCGTTCGTTGAGAGAGGGCTCTGTCATAAAATTGCTTGCTTTGTTCGTAATGGCATCTACTTACAAGCAGGATTCTTCTTCGCATTTCGAGGTTGACGATATTTATTTTGGTGATGACAGAGCCTGGGTAGATAAAATCATCGATTTCTTCGATATTCTAGTTGTTCAACGTTCACGCAGCGTCACAAACGGAAGATTCTTTGTTCGTTGAAATTAACAACTTCGTTTTGTCTTCTAGTTCACTAGTATAAATATTTTAGTTTATTTATTTTGTATAACTAAGAAGGCTGCAGTCACATCCCGCAGTTTTAGGCCAATGATGTCTATATCATTGGAATACGCAAGTAACACGTGGCTTTTGTTGAATATCGTACGACTCGTGCTTGGTGCTGCTTTCCTCATTGTTATCTCCATCACTATGTTGAAGAGGTCTCAGGATTGCCTTTCGCCTTATCTAAGGGGTCTTCTGGTATATATTTGCTCCGTTCGGTTCTTGCCAAACTTCAATGAGGACTTAGTGTCAGTCATAGTCATTCTGCTAAGGCGTATCAGCTCCCCTGTAATACCAAACTTAGCCATTGTTTCAACTAATTTCTGCCGTATCGGGCCGTGTCGAAGCAACTTTATAGTCGATTTTATTGGATTGGATATTTTCCAGGACTTGCGGCAGAGTGAATACCTAGTCAGTTGTTGATAGACCAGGTCTAAATTCTCTCTGATAAAGTCCGATCAGGTTGGATAACTCTAGTTTTAGTGTTCCCCATAGCATACTCGACAGGACCTTATGTGCGATTGGTAAAATGCTTATCCCGCGGTAGTTGGAGCACAGACTTGGATCACCTTTTTTCAGCATAATAATAATAAGCTTAGGCTCCAGCCTGCGCTCGTCACGCCACACCGTATTTTGAAGCTGGTGCATGCTCCAGCTTATAAGCTTATCGACCACTGCTGGAAGTCCATCGGTACAATTTATTCGTAATTTTGTCAAAAACAAACTAAGGTGGAGCTCGATATTCAAAATTGCCCATAAAAAATGTTTTTAGCAAAATATTGTCATATAAAGAATACACTGATCTGTGCCCCATCTCTCCTCTGGGATTGATATGTATGATCAGATATGTATGGTCACCATTCTATGCGAAATTTTCATATAATTCGAATGATAGTAATTATACGATCTGTATGAAAAACTGATCCAAAATATTATTAAATTATATTTTCGTAACTTTAACCATATAATCATTACTTCATGAGCACAACGTCAGTAGAAGTAAATAGCCTTCATGATCTTATTTATTAGACTCGAAATAAGTTTAATGTCCTCTTGGTTTCTAAGAAGTTTTTATTTTGGTTGGCGATTTTTTTCTGTTAAAAATATCCCAAATTGTAAGTTTCTGAAAAAGTCGGCGTTATTAATATTTGATTGTAATGGATTTCCTTTAATTACCCTTGTTTTCCACTGTGCATTAGTTAGCTTGTTGGTTGGCCTAATGCCGGATGTAGCCTGATATTCTATGGATGTAGTAAAGGCAACTTTAAACACACAGAAACATGTACAAGAGCATTTATATGTAAGAACTTATTCACTTAGCAGAGTTCGGAATTGTGATATAAACTAAATAAGTCTTTAGAGTTCATAAGTACGTCTTTTCACTATGCGACAGAAAAAATAATATTAATAGTCACTAAATGAATATATCTGTGGTGAAAAGGAAAAACTGGTTACGTCTGATTTGCTCGTTTGGCAGGAGAGCACTTTCCAAGTTTAAACCTAATTTTTACAATTAAAGGTGATTCTAGTATGTGTAAAAGTCAGCCATCGAATCATAATTATTTAAGGAATTAATTATTATAATTATAAAAATATAAATAATTATTTATTTATATTGCTATAGTCAAAATTAAAACTTAAGTACTTTTCCAAACAACTTTATGAGACCAAGTCGAACTTTTCCCACGATACGCTGTATTTCCACACTCATTTTTGTCTATGTTTTTTAATATCTACAAACAACAAAAGTGGGAGCGATTTGTATGGCTTGGCAAAACTGCTTTTGTCGATATAAGAGGTTTTTACGTTTCCTATAGCATTCAACATTTCAATCACAATAACAACACGTTGTGAACTGTTTCCCTTACCCTGATGTGAATGAATCAATACAAAAAAATCATGTTTCCGCCAACTCTTTGCGTATGAAGTCACATAAATTGCAGCATGTTTAACAAGCTACCCCGCTATGATGAGATGGTTTCGGGGTCAGAACATATAGATTTTTTTTTCAAATAAAAGCAACAAATCGTCTATATTGTGACATCCGTCCGATTATTTTCTGCCTTGGCTGCTGTTGTCCTACATGTGACTATAGCTGTTGCTTTTATAGCTGATGGTGTTTTTGCTGGCAAAACGGCCACTCGGATGCGCCTAATTTAGAGACTTATGAGTACTTCCTTCTCTTTTTGAAGAACAAACTTTTAGCTAACCCAAACTTTTACAAATGGATATGAGTGTCCATATACATATGTACGTAGTAACCACCCATTGGACACTAGTGGGGTCATGTAATGTAAGTTGTTGGCTTTTTTCTATACGTATTGCGGCCCTGACAAAGTTCAAACTGGTGTGTTGTACCACAAAAGCACTTAGCATTTTGCCAATTATTTATGAATTTTCATTTTTATATCTGCAACTGTTAGTTTGTGTGTCTCGTGTCACGTTCATCGTGGTCCTTTTCGTTACTACGGCTTTAGACTGTAACCGAAATTCGAACATGTTTGTAATGCGGGGATAACAGTGAATTTGTTTTGGCAGAAAAGCTGAATATATGACGGAGATTAAAATTTAATAATTTTTATATTAAACCCCGTGAAAATAGTTGTCGTTTTTTGTTGTTGTTGTATATACAGTGAAACTTCGATATTACGAACTTCGTTATAACGAAAAACTCAATATAACGAATTTTTAGCTGAGACCCTTGAAAAAAACCTTTTTATTGCAAAGTTTTTCATACAAAAATGCTCTATAGCTATAACGAAAAAATTCTGATCTATAAAGCCTCTATATAGCGAAGTATTTTTTCGAAAGCCTCTATACAACGAAATTATAATTGAGTAATACATACATATAACATTTTAAGTGTGTAAGTCATTGTCAAAAGCCTCTACATAACGAAGTCTTGAACTATAGCCTCCATACAACGAAGTCAGAATAAAGCATAAAGCAAAATTAAATTTTAAACAAAACGGGGAAGTCCCTTTTAAAACCAACGAAAGGTAAATGTCTTTGCAGGTTAATATGTAAAGCGCCACAAATTACATAGTCAGTTCTGTTTTGGTTCTTTGTCAAAATGAGTGTATTAAAGCGTAAATCAATTTCTATACGAGAAAAAATTTCTATAATTGATGCTGTTGATCGTGGTGACAAATCTAAGCAAGAAATTGCTAAACAATTTAATATATCGCCGAGTACTCTTTTTACAATTTTAAAAAATCGGGAGATTATTTGCAACACTAAACCTTTAAAGTGCAAAAGATTGCGCCTTGCAGAATATGAAGACGTTGAGCAATGTTTATCTAAATGGCTAATTAGTTAGTTCGGGCAAAAAAAAAACTATAGTTATAACGAATTTCATTCGTATTTCTTTAAATTTCGTTATACCAAGGTTTCACAATGCATATGTATAACGAATCAATAGCTATAACGAAGTATTTTTCGGTCCCCTCTAGATTCGTTATATCGAAGTTTCACTGTAAATGTATTTCAAATAGTTGAAGGTTATTTCTTTTGAGCATTTGCTGGGTATTCTTTCACAGAAAGCGCGCTTTTTTTTAAATATAATTTTGTGGCGTATTAACGGGGAGGCGTTGTTGGTATATTGTATATTGACATAGAATTGTCGAATCTTTTGAAGTTTTTTTAAGATTGGTGTATGGATGATGGGAGGACTTTTTGCATTTTAGTGAGTTTACATGACTGTATTTAAACTCTCGCAATGGGACTAACAGTTTATGGAAGGTTTCGAATGCAATCACTGCACCTACACAATTAAAGAAATTTAGGAAATTTAGGTGGCTGACAGGATTTGATCTAGGGTTACCAACATTCGACTGGCATGTTCCAACTTCCGAAGACATAATAAAATTATTTCCGGTATTACATGAACGATTGTTTCAAGTGCATCTTCATGGCCACTTTCTTCTGATACCAACAGCTTTGCAAAACTTGTATTTCCATACTTTCTGTATCTGTATAAACATTCTGTCACTAGGTTTCTGCGTGGTTTTTGCAGGAGGAAATACCTGTACAAAATACTTCTTTTTGGTATCGATAACTTGGTAGAATTTTGCGAACTTCGTTTCTGCTCCTACATATCTCGATCTCCTCATACTCGCGCCTTTCTACTTCTCCTCTGGTACCACTCCTCAGCACACCGCGTTTCAGCGGTCTGCAATTTTGCCTTTCTCTGTAGTTGCATTGCGTTACTCTTGGTCGTACCATGTGAGATAATTCGTGCGATTTTCGCTACATTAAGACGAGCCCGAACCTTAGCTGCGACAAGGTAATGGTCCCAATCAGTGTTGGCGCCTCGGATCGGACGCACGTCTAGCACTCTGGAACTATGTCTTCCGTCCTCAACAGTGTGATAAATTTGGTTGTTTGTTGTTTGATTGAGCGATACCCGCGTTGTCTTATGAATATCGAGTTATTTGTATCTAGTGATACCCAGTATCAAGCCGTAATCATTAGAGTCTTCGTGGAGACTGAATCTGCCGATTGTTAGCTATAGATTTTATGTCATAGGGGCATGAACACAAATGTGGCTTATGTAAAAAAATGTTACCTTGATGGGGATCATAGATATCCGTTCGTACACGGGAGTAAACATTGAGACAGGATGTTTAATTCTATTTGTGCGTAGCTTCTTCTAAATTTTTATAAATTTCACATTCCTTCTCTTAATATTCAATAGAATAAAACAATAAAAAAATGTTTCTTAATTGAGTAGAACTCCAACCTCTCCAAGAGATAACAGTTAGTTTCTTCAGAAACAGACACATGAAATTCTTCTTAATCCAACTAAACCAATACACACACACACTTTCAATATGAGACTACAAACTTCCTCTCCTGCTCCCTACTAATGACATTCAACATATTTTACACTTTTAGCTTCCGCTTAAATTGCATTTTGCCTATGGCTTTAATTCGCTTGCCTTGGCTTTGGCATGATCTCAGTCCACTTTATTTACTGCCGTTGTCATTGGTCTGCATACATATGTACTGCTGTATGTACGTGTGCATATGTACATGGTTTGTTGTCCACTTGCAGCAACAGCATCTCTGATTTATGAGTTTGTCGGTTATTTGGCTTCTAGCGTCCACTGGTACATTTGTTAGTTAGTCTGCCATTGGCTTTTGGCGTTCTTCGTTGTCATATTCTATGATATCGCCGCTCTTCTATACAGAAGATATTATTTATACTCTCAAATACATATGTCGATGTGTGCATTCATACGTACATATGCGTATGCATGAGTGTAATATTTTTGTGATATTTTAATTAAACGATTTTTTTTTGTTTTGGTAGAATTTACTTTCAAAAAAATATGGATTATTTGTTGTGGATTGGCGGGGGAGAAGGAGCGTGCGAATGTCGTGTAATTGATATTTTGGGTCAGTTGTTTGGTTTCTAGCTTAGGCAGAAATAAAGGATTTACTTCTGAGGGCATAGCATTTGTTGTGTCGAAATTTTTGTCTGCACAAAAATATTCATAAATTAAAAAAAAAAACTATGTAAAAAATAAATAAATGTAATGAATTTTAGACAAATCTGTTAAAGCTTATAAAGTTTGGGCAGCGTATTAAATATTAAAAAAGGGATTTACGAAAAAATTATTTATTAATTTAGTAACCATACTTGTTTAGTTATACATGAACGTAAATAGATTTCTTCCAACATTTAGGTTTTGCAGCAAAAAGAGATAACAATTTCTTTTAAAGAGATTTATGTTTTTTGGATACTTTAAGACTCATTTAAAAAGGTTTATTTTTAGTCCTTAATTGTATGAAATTAGTGTTCGTTCATATAAGAATATGAATTCATTATAAAAACTACTTAGATTGCTGACACTTATTCCATGGTACTTTACTACATATTACTATTGCTCAATGAAAGTGAGCCATACAGTGAGCCATATTACCATATACAATTTTATATTATTTATAATTAATATGTACAAATTTCCACAGCGGCAATGGCAACGACATATCACAATCATACTCGTATCATAATTTTTAATTAACTTTACATGTATGTCCAAAAATCTTTTAACTAATTTCGAATTAAAATGGAATTTGTTCTGTTTATATTTAATTATGTAATATAAATATTAGATTATTATATAACATGTGCAATAAGTTTCATCAGTTAAGACTATAGAAGTCCATAAATACAAATTCGTATACCATTTCAATGGAAAGAGTACATATTAAACCGACTATCTGTGTGAAATTAGTGTAAACTATAAATGTCTTTGAACAATTCTTCAAGTAAATACAATTTTAGTTTTCTTGTAATTAAGAAAAAAATATGCCTTGTCTTAACATGAGTTATAATATAAGAATATCCCTGAAAAAAGGGATAATGATTCGCTCTACTATACATATAAAAAATTTATTAAAAACCAGTACAGAAATTTCAGTCAGGCAAACTGACTGATAAATACCATCACCCAATATAAGATATTGTTGAAGTCTTGAGTTATTGAAATTAATACATTTTTAATTAAAGTAAAATTACTTATGTATAATTTTTCCCCTGCTTGTGGTGCAAAATCGTCCAAAACTTTACTTATTTGTGTAGGAGGTATAGGTGCCGGTTTGGAATTTTTGTGAGAAATATTAATTTTTCAAAAAAAAAGGTAATTTTGATAGGGGTTCCAAAAGGGGTGAACCGATACAGTCCTTATTCATTCCTGAGTCAAATTTTCATACGTACAACTTACGAAAAATTTGACTGAATTCAGTGTACTTACAAAAAAGATATGTATGTAAGACTATGGGGGTGAGTTCGGTAGGTAGGTATGGTATGTTTATGAAAATGTTAGGAGGGAAAACTCTGCCCTTTGGGGCAGATAGATTGGTGGCAGATAAATTTATAAAATATTTATTATTTTAAGGACTACCTTAAGAGTTGAAAATAGAGGGTAGATGTGTTCTGAGAAATTGTTGGGGTTGCAAAAATATAGGAGGTAAGTTATGCATTTGACTCTTCTAGGGCACATTTCGGACAGTTAGAGCGGTGGGAGTAAAATTTATAAAAATTTGATTTTTTGTATGGGAGTCCCCTTAGATGGTGAAGATGGGGTGTCCGTCATTCATTTTACAAGCGGGAGAATCTGATTCCTTAAAAAAAATTGTGTGTGGACTACCTTAAGGGTTGAAGGTAAAGGGTAGATATGTTATGAGAAACTGTTGGGGTTGCAAATATATATCTAAGGGCACCTTTGGGGCAGTTAAAGCGGTGTCAGTAAAATTTATAAAATACTGATTATTGTATGGGAGCTCCTTTAGAGGGTGAAGATGGGGGTAGGTATGTTTTGGAAATATGTTAGAAGGGAAATGTGACTGAATGTCTGTCATACATTTTACACCCTAGGGACATTTTCGGGCCAGTTGCGGGGCTTAATGTGGATTTTTTCAAATTACCCACTAATTTTGACCACGATGCACTGTCATTTAATCCCATCCCACCTAACTTATATTTTGGCCCATTCATTTTTTTCCCAACCACACACAACTAGGGGGTGGTTTGTATCCAAATCTTGTTACTAATGATCTACATACAACACTATCGCACCCCTAGTGTCCAAACACACTATTCAGATATATAATATATTTTGTAGCACTTATAGAGAATTCTGATAATTTGTTTAACGTAATGAATAAGGGAACGGACGTGGCATGATGGCTAGAGCACTTGACTACCATGCGGGAGATCCAGAGTTCGATTACCGCCACCAGTCATCCACATTTTTCTTTTATTGCCGACCCCCTCGATGTTGTCGACAACAACTTCACAGTATAGTGTCAAAAAGGCATGTCTTCGCATTCGTCGATAAACAAGTAGGTGTCGTTAATTGTCAATCTGAAATTATAAAGCGTACTACTTCAAAACAACGCGAGAAGCCATCCCATACCTCATTCATGGGGTGTAAGAGGATTTTAAGTAGTTAGAAATTAATTAGCGTTAAATGTTGAGGAGGTTTTTTCAGTTATCGGCTAGTACTTCTGAATGCCTATTTTTCCAGTATAGTTTTGCAATTTACCATACAAAGACCTACACCAGAACAACTTTTAGAAATCGTGCGAATTTATTTACAAATTTCGCGCTCTGTTCGCCAAACTTTTACAGCATTTAGTATAGTTTGCGATGCGCCGCATAATCGTTCATCTGATCAGCGAATACTCAATACTATGGATCGATTCATGACCACATCTACTCTTTGTACATAAGAAGTCATTGCAGCTGTAGATGTGAGTGTGACAGAGAAAACAAATTTATCGATCCAACGCCGTTGTCAAGAACTTGGCCTCTTGCCTGTCCACTACTTGGAAAATTGTTGTGTAAACATCTTAGGGTGCAACCTTATAACATCAATCTGGTGCAAGAATGAAAGGCAGCGAACCATCAATTGTGTCATGTTTTCTGTGAATGGGCTGAGAATCGATTGGAAGTTGAACCAGGTTTTTGTCGTCAAATCATCTTTAAGATTGAAACCATCGCTTTGTTCAGCAAATCGTTTGGTGATCGAATTATTTCAATAAATGGACCTGTGAATTAGCAGCCTTGTTTGTGTGATTTTACACATTTGTACGACTTTTTATGGGGGTGCGTTAAATCTTTGGTTTATGCTGATAAACCAGCACCGATTGATCATTTATAAACCAATATTCGACGCAGTTCTGTCATTGGCGAAATAAGACCGTGTATGCTCCAAAAATTTGACCAATAGTATGGCGTAGGGCGCTATCGGTCATGGAGGCCATATACCACAAATTATTGTAACACATTTAATGCCGTAAAATTTGAGAGCTATTAAAGCCAACATTTCGATCAGTCCATTACATTTGTTGAGTTTTATTTTTACAATAAGTTCTATGCCTTACAATCAACTTTAGCAAATTATTAAACTATGTCCGAATTTAAATCAATATATTAGTTACTATTAAATGACCGGTAATTTAAATTTCCTCTTTGCGTAACCAAAGTAATTATATTTCTAAAACGTAATAATACTACTACCAATAAACATTTCGCCTGCAGTCTCCTATTGTCAATTATGATTTAGTTATCATTTCTACTCACAAGATAACTGTATTACAAGAATTGTCTGCAGGTATTTTACGAGGAGTTATGTCTTATCTGTACTATTATTTGTTATTTTGCCCTAAGATATAATACGTCTTTAATTTAATATCTTGCTTGCTGTGTTTAGATAACAAGAAGTTATGTGTGTATGAACAGGCTAACATATACATATAGGATACCATACATTTGTCAAACATGAACGTTAGCTTAGGTTATGGTTTGCGATTTATGCTGGAAAATGAAAAATTAAAATATTAAATGTTCTCCTATAATACTTTTTCACATTACTTTATGTTCATTTTCTAATTTATTTCATCGTCGTGGTTAAAGTTAAATGAATTTCCTTTTGACGGCACTTTAAATTAACACCGGAACTGTTTCAACTTATCCGGAATTTCACTTCAGAACCGACGACATTCATTATCATCGATGACATGGTAATTTTAATTTAAACTCACCCACACCACACCCATTGCAGACGCCAATGCCAGCAACAAATTAAAATAGCATCAAATGTGTTGGTATTGTGCGTTTAATTGATTTGTGGTTTCTTTTTTTTTCGTTCCGTTTCTTGTGATACTTGAACTCGTACATCCTGGCTCTATGCACTTAATGTCAACACGCTGTTATGGATGCTAACGAATGACGTTACTTAAACGCCATTGAATTCTTGGCAGAGTAATTGTTGAATATTATATGTGCAGTATGCGTGAGAAGGTGGTATAGAGTGTGTGCGTGTGTGTGCGATATGGTAGATGCCAGATGATTTGCAATGAGTTTGGTTAAATTTGTGGAATGAGAAGGGTATTTTTGGTTTTAGGTTAAAAACCATAAGATCAAAGTATAGTAAAAAACACATCAGTTATTACAAACATGAATATAGAAATATGGAGATATCAAGGTATCACCAGCATCTTAGCCCAAGCGGCCTGATCTCTATTAGGCTTTTAGCAGACATACAAACAGCACGGGCATCCTAAAAATGAATTTTCAGAATCCTAGAAGAAAATTTCAAGTTACAGTATGACTTTTAATGTAATATACGTATGATATAACTTATTCCTTCATATAAAGTATACGCCCCACAGTACAAGGGATCGTTGAGAGTTGAGTTTTATGTGAGTTGGACGTAGCTTTTAGCCTCTCACACCCATTTTTTGGCATTAATTTTTTACTGAAATTTTAAATACTAAGCTTGAATAGCACAGTACAACACATGATTTTGGGACTCAATTCTGAGAACTGCACGTGAAAGAATTTGTCACGCTTTAGGCTTGTTTGTTTGACATAACATGAATACTACAAGGTGGCGTATGATTATCATAAGTAATATTCCAAATGACTGCAACAAAATTAAAACAGTTCGAAATCATTTGATGAATGGAAAAGTGGAACTGTTACTTATGTAGGGAAACGTTATATGAAAAGATTAAAGGAATTGTAATATTTAATATTTTTAAATTTGTTTCAGCTAAATCGGACTAGTGGTTCTCTAATTGTGTCAAACAAAAAAAAACGTAACAAATTCCCCAATACGATACTTACTAACTTCAAATCGATATTAAATTATTATGGCATGTAACATGATAAACCGAATGATGCATAACTTCTTTTTTTTGAGGCTACTTTCACGTGCAGTTCACAGAATTGAGTCCCAAATCAATGAGCTGAAAATGTTGTATTGTGTGGTTTATATGCACCAAAAAAGGAGAGTTTTGTATAAGAGGAGGGAGTAGTTTTTGTCCGATCTTGGTTCTCTTAGAACTTAACTTCCGCTTTGAGTATAGAAGCTAGTATGCCAAATTTCCAGTTCCATAGCTTTACGGCTACGGCTGTAATTGGGGGACAGACTCCATAAAGGGAGTGGGGGGTTTATGGGAGGTGGAAGTAGTTGTTTATTGATCTTACTCATCTTAGAACTTAACCTCGAGGATATAAGCTTTTATTCCAAATTTCGTATGTAGTTTCGTAGTATGAAGCTGTCAAACGCGGGCCTAAATCAACGTGTTACTTCAGCTTAACTTCATTCATACAATAACAAACAATCGCTATGCCTGCCACCACAATTCATTACATGTGGCAGCTTGGTCCAAATGTTCTACAGCGCTATTTTAACCCACAAAATCACTAGAAACCCAATTATGCATTTCGCTCCTTTCAAACGTGAAAGCAAATGATCGATGAACTACAATGAATAAATATTAAAGATGCATGAGAATATAAATGAATGATTGACGCTGTAGCAATTTAAATTGTCCATGACATTCCTCGTCGCATCGATGACGGCGAAGGAAATTATGTGAGCAAATTGTTTAAGAGGCGTATTAGGATGTAATTTCAAGGACTAATATGATTTTATTTATGGCTAGATCTTTAAATTGTGAAGAGCATAAAGCAAAATTAACCGAATTGTGATACAATTTCATAATTTGTCTCAAATAAACAACCCAAAGCGAATATTCATAATATTTAAAATATTTAAGATATCCAAAATTTTCAAAATATTTAAAATATTCAAAATATTTAAAATATTCAAAATATTGAAAGTATTCGAAATATGCAAGATATTCAAAATATTCAAAATGTAAAATAAACTATATTAGCAATAATAGAAATAGATCTTGAACCGAAAGATGAAAACACATTCATTATTTACACATATAGATCAAGAATACAAAACAAGAACAAAACAAACACGGGAGGTACACTGGGTTGGCACTTTTATGGCAAACCAAATCTATG
Organism: Muscina levida; assembly: GCA_964034835.1. Classification (NCBI taxonomy): domain Eukaryota; kingdom Metazoa; phylum Arthropoda; class Insecta; order Diptera; family Muscidae; genus Muscina; species Muscina levida. The sequence continues at coordinate 185,649,486 of OZ035880.1, read as the reverse complement.
CAATTTTGTCCGATGGACAAAGCAAAGAGAAGAGCTTGTGTGGATTATGTTGACGTATGGTCTTCGTTGATACCATTTTCGCACCGGTGTGTTTGGGCTTCTCGATGATTTTTTGAAGCTTTTAACACTAAAGGTTGTGATAATATGTGGAGAAGGTGCAGCAAAAGGTGCTAATGATGATAGTTTGGCAACTATCGAAATAGCTATTCGCCCTGCCAGCTGTAAACTTAATCCATTTCACACAACTCTTGTAAAATAAACTCTATTTATTAGCAATAATAGAAATAGATCTTGAAACGAACGATGAAAACACATTCATTATTCAAAATATTTACTCTATTCAAAATATTCAAAATATTCAAAACATTCAAAACATTCAAAACATTCAAAACGTGCAAAACATTCAAAATATTCAAAATAATTAAAAATATTCAAAACATTCAAAATATTAAAAATATCCGAAACATTCAAAATATTCGAAATAATTAAAAAAATTCAAAATATTGAGAATGTTCAAAATATTCAAAGTATTCAAAGTATTCAAAATATCCAAAAAAAATCTAAATATTCTAAATATTCAAAATATTGCAAATATCCAAAATATTTAAATTACTCAAAATATGCACAATGTATTACAATAAATTACCTCGCAATTATAAGTACTGACTTATTACATTTTCAAAAATACTTTGGGAGCGTTTCCTAAGCTTGATAGCAATCATCCGCTCGAAACTAACAAATGTCTGCAAATTTATAACTAAAGTGCCAAGTGCATCCTATTTGTATACAAATGTTTAGTTATATAAAGAAACAGTTTTGCTTGCGTCCCTTTCCGCCACCGATGGAAAATTAAATGTTCGCCTTCATATGCATAGCTATAGTGCTAGATAATACTGATTTAAAATAACTATTTTGTCTGCAAATTTCAACCAGTCCTGCCACGAACTATCAATGCCAAATTGTAGCTCTCTAGGGATAAAATATAGTTTTTTTAAGCTCCTAACGTCCACTGATCGAAAATTTAAATTTCGTCTGCATACTCATAATTGTGTTACAGAGTACTGACAGGATATAAAATGATCGAAAATAAAAGTTTCGTCTGCAAATTTGAACTTGAAGCTCTGAGTACTTTATGTGGAACAAATTTTATTCCTTTAACTATAAAAAAAATTTCCCACGCTAACTCCGCCCTTTGGAATGCAAATTAAAAAACATATATTGCCTATGATATTTTTTTTTGTTGTTATACTAATTCTTAAAGTCTAATAATAAAACACTCAATTTGTTACTGTAGTTCAAATGAAATATATGAACTGGTTATCATAATCATAACTTTTGTAACGCAGTTTCATCTGCATCATCTGAAGTTGACGCCCTATAATCCTCCTCTTCAACTGAGTACTGACGCGATGATGATTCTGAGTTTGTTGGTATTTAACACAAGCCACATCTGCTAATCTACAAGGAGATCTTAATGATTAAGAACCAAAAGCAATTAGAAATCAAATTGCTATTATCTATGCCATCATCTGTCCCACATCTATTTACTACTAATTTATTTCTTAGTACTACCTGTGACCTTATCTACATGTTACACTTAATCAATTCTCTTTCTACTTTTATTTTTGTTGTTTAAATTTTATAATTTTCTTTATTAAGTCATATTCCTTTACATATCCCACATATTAAATTGTCATTAATCATTTGCGATTTTTCAAGCTTTTTTGTTAAGCTGAACATATTTAAATTTATAAACTTCCGCAAATACGGATTTTGATTAAACACATCTGACAGTTTTAATTACTGTTGTTGAAAACTGATTTATTATGAAATTAATTACAGACAATGATGTTCATGGTTGTATGAAAAAAAAACAACAAATGGGCAAACGAAAATCGTATAAAAAGAACACAACATATTGATGTGCATCTGTGACTATATGATGTATTATATACTATATTAGAATCAATGGCGTTAGCGTGGAAATGGATTTGATACATGTTGTTATACCAACATTACTATTGATTCCTCCGTAGCTCAGCTAAGTCGAAAATGCAACAGTGCTTCTTACTACCCCAACACATTTCTGTTACAAATTCACTTCTATCATTTCCTAAACTTAGTCTAGTTCCTTTATTCCTTCAATCACACCTACACACAGCCCCTCCACACCGACATAACTAAAAATCATGTCACGTAATTTGTATAATGTCCGCAGACATGATATAATTAGTTTTGATCACCTCACAAAAGTAGAACGAAAGATAAAACAGCATACCTATAATCAGTGAAAGCGATTCCGGTAATGAATTTTAACTAACCGCAACGATAAAGCAAAAAACCTTACTTTATAAAGAATTATTAAGAATTAAAGCTTTAAAAGAAAACAAAGCAACATTGACTGAATACTTTAATTCCATTAAAAGAGGGGAAGTCTCATTCCCCAACTGTATTCGAAAAGTAATGGGAAATGCGACTATGCGACTTTTATTCACTATTGCAGAAAAAAAACTGAGGAACTGAAAAAAATAATAATAAATTTTATATGAAAATGTTACACAAGTATATTGCACCCATGATGCTTATAAAAATTAAATTCATAACGCTATTTTCATCGTATACAATGGGGCAGAAAAAAACAATAGTTAAAAATCATTGTACGGTTCGTTTATAAATTGAAGTTACGAGAAAGGGGGTGTATGAAATATTTCAGTAGAAATCGGATATTCTACGAGGATAGGGTATTCTGTACTTTGAAAACTCGAGACGGTGAGTTTTGTATACTTACCGTTGACTTTAAACATTCACAAAAAATCAGTGTTTAATACTGAATAAGTAACATTATAAAAGTCGAAAAAGTAGACAAGACGAAAGTGGACGGTTTACCATAATTCAAGGAAGAGGAATCGAACTAGATCATTAGTTTTTGAGTAAGGATTTTATATATTGTCTAAAAAAGTGTTTTTTTTTTATTTGATTTTATGATTTTTCGATTTTGACAGCCATTAACTTGTATTTGGCTGGCTGTACCGGTAATTTGTCTTCACCAAAGTTGCCCCACGAAAATTGGGAATATGAAAATCACTCAGTGTAAATAGTTTAAATAGGTCCTAGTTTTTTTTAGATGCCGATCATGGTTCTTTAAGTGACTTTTGTGCAGAACATTATATTCCTGTGCAGCTGATAAGCCTTGTGCGTCATGAAAGAAAGTTGAAAGTTCAGAAAGCAAAAATATGTTATCTCTATTGTGAAAAGGGTACAAAATATTTATTGTGGCACTAATTACACTGTGGAACATTTTCAGGGTCATTGTCTGAGGGGTGAGAAAATGCAAGACATGGTGAAGGTACTAGGCCAGTAAAGCAAAACCCCCAAAGGGTTTGGCCACTGAGGTTTTCTCATTTCATTCTGTAGCAGAGTTGAACCCAGGGGAATTTTACTATACTAACCTTGTGCGACTCTAGCACATCGAAACTCCTCCAACAAGGAGATAAATAATATTTATACGTGAATTATCACGTCGTGGTCACCAATATGTGCAGTTATGGCACATCGGATACTATACGTACTTGCAACTCAATTCGAGCTGTCAGGAGATAAATAATACGGTCACATCGAACAACTCCTCCAACCAGGAGATAAATGAAACACTCTTGACTGCGGTTCTTAAATGAATGACATTTATTCAAAGATATTTTCTCTCTTATATACGAAATACACAGTTCATAATCTTTAAGAAAGGCATTTTCTACCTACTGTACGATCACACACATTTTCTAATCATGACCCTTGCCGACATGTGGTGTGTATAGTAAATACACAAAACGCTATGTGTATGCCAGTCATTAGTGTGAGCCATAAACACACATAATTAATGACTGGTTTATCTATGTGGGAAATTTCCCTCGTTCTAAAACTATCAATTCTTTTGCTGATAAGTTCTAGTGTTTACTCAATGTATTTACAACATTAAACAAACCTAGTACCTCCGACCTGACTTGGAATTTCTCCCCCTAGATTGGCTGTTGCACTGTGTTATTAATCCATAAATCCACAATATTGGAATGATGTTCGTATGATTAATATGAAATCCACATCACATTAATATTACTCATACGTAGTACATATTATATATATGAAGCGAGTACCATATGCAGGATCGTCATTCAGTATCATTACACAAGGGAACAAAATTGAACTTTTTGAGTGTTGTTTGGAATTCGATAGCTGTTTTTTACTAATTTGGGGTCGCTGATTTCAAATCTAATCTCCATTTTTCTCCATCAGCTCGAATTTTTAAGTTACAGGTACTAATCGTATTTTCGACTTTTTTCCAAAAAATTATAGTTCAAAAAATCATAATTTTTTTTTCATAAGCCGGATTTTAAAATTTTATTTTTTTATTAAAGATATCGTTGTTACCTTTGAAAAAAAATCAAATTTTTTAATATTACAAAAAAAAGTGACTGAGTAACGGCTGTTTTATTCAAAAAAAAAAAAAAAAATACACAAAAAATTACACATTTTAATTTTCTTCACGCTGAAAGTTAATCGGTTGGGGGCAAATTGTTATTTTTATTAGCTTTATTGAATATCATATTAAGATAGCTTTCTAAAACATGTATGTACATAATAATCGATTGAAAATTGAATGAGTTATGCTAAATTCGGTGATAACAGATTTTTCGCAATTTTTTGTTTTTACCCAAAAAAAAATTAAAATTTTGTATTTTTAAAAATCATGACAAATTTGCAAATTTATTTATAGTTTAATTTTTAGTTTTGCCTCCTATTACAATATTAATTAACAGACCAAATTTAATTAATCGGCAGGTTTCAATTTGGAAGTTAAGGAAAAAAAATTAATTTTCCAAAAATAGGTAATTTTGTATGGGAGGTACCAGAACGGGTGATCCGATATAGTGCAAATTCATTCCTGATTTATATTTTCATAACCGTAAAACTTCCGCATAGTTTGACTGAATTCAGTGTACTTACAAAAAAGATATGTATGTAAGACTATTGGGGTGAGTTCGGTCATTTGTATGGGAGGTACCAGAAGGGGTATGGCAACGCTTTCGGTTTTTCTAGGGTTTGTCTACTTTTGCAAGATAAATAAACTGACCCAATTTCAATATCCTCCGGTAGTCTGTTTGGCAGCTATCAAAGATATATTTATTATCCAAAAATAGGTAATTCTGTATGGGAGGTACCAGAAGGGGTGGGGCTATTCCGCCCATTTACAATCCCGTAAGTTCGTTTCGAAATATATTAATACTGATAAATTTTCATAACGATCCGTTAAGGTTTGCTCGAGTTACACCTTTACAAACATATTAATAAATGTTATTTTTGTATGGAAATCGTGATTTTTGTAAATTTAGTTATCTCAGTAAATTGTTGACAAAATCAAAAGTTGTGCAGATATTTTAATGAAATAAAGCTCATTTCATTCACACTATATTAAACTAAATGTTTTAAGACAAACACTGTGATTTTTGTTGCAATAATTTTTTTTATGAATTTTTAAAAAACAAAAATTTTTTTTTTTTTGTAAATTTTTTGTTTTATTTTTTAAAACTACAACGATATCTCTGAAACTACTAAGCCAAATTAAAAACAATGTAGGCACGGATTAAAGATAATTTTGTTGACGAGTTTAAGTTTTTTTTTTAATTGAATATGGTTAACCGTTTTCAAGTTATTTAAATATTTGTAGTGGAAGTGCCTTAGTTATGGACATAACGGTATATCGCGAAAAGTCGAGCTGATACAAAAAAACCAAGTGCAGATTTGGATTCAGCGTCCCAAATTACCTTTAAAACAATATTCAGTTCTTAAACAACAAATACCTTGTTCCCTTGTGTTATCAATGAATAGTTTTTTACTTATCACAGATGAGACAGCCTATACATGGCCAGAAATTTATAGTTATTGGGGAAAATGTATGAAAAATGGCCATAAGTGAAATTTTTTTTAAGATTTCTTTCGATATAATTAATCCAACTTGATTTTGTAGATGGATACATTAATAAAAATTATTTATTAAAGCCTTAGCTACAATTCTGCTAAAGAATGAAATGAGAAATTACACTATGACACAATTTAATGGTCATTGTCTCAGGGGTAAACCAAACCAATATCAAACGATAACATTTGACCTCAGTAACAAAACCCTCAACTCCATTTTGCCTCACTACGTCACAATTTTTTTTTTACAGTAGTTTGAAGTTTAATTTTTTTGGTCAAAAGTTGAATCAATAAATATGAAAAATCACCTGCAAAAGTACGTTTGGGGTATTTCATGTCTTCGGAGACCTATATTAAAACAATCAGGGGAATATTTTCTCGAAACATTTTAACCCTCTAGCTCCCACCCGAATGGGACATTTTTGGACCAATTTTGAAAAACTGTTTTAAAGTCAACTTTGGACGGAGGTCAAGGATTAGAATCTTCGATAGAAATATTCTCCGGAAAATTTCTCTAAGAGTCACCGAAGACAAATAACCTCTACGAGTCAAAGGTTCCAAAATAAAATCAAAATGAAATGTTAATGAATTGTTAAAAAGTCTATTTTTGAGCAAACAGTGCAACGCGCTTTTTCGGGAGTGAACTAAACCAATATCAAACGATAGCATTTGACCTCAGTAATAAAACCCTAAACTCCATTCTGATCCACTACGTCACCAATTTTGTATACAGTGGGTTAAAGTTGGATTTTTTTATACAAAAGTCAAATAAAAGAAAATGAAAAATCATGTTTAAAAATATGTTTGGGATAATTCATGTCTGCGGAGACATACATTAACATTTTCAGAGGAACATTTCATCAGAGCATTTGAACCCTGTATTTTAACATTCGGGGAAAGTAATAACAAGCGTGACAAATTTCAAATGATCGAAGATTTAAAATTTGTAAAAAAAATATAAGAAATTACGAAAAATCCAGTGTAATTCGTGGATATTTGTACAACAACAGAACTCTTAATAAAAATTAATGTTGATACAAAATAATACGTTCTGGTACTATAAAAGTAATTGAATGTACAACAAGTAATTTGTGAGATAATAATTGTACTTTTTGGTGCAATAAATTGATATTTTTGGTACAGTAAATTGTTCTTTAGGATACAAGTACAAGTACATTTTGGAACAATTAAACATGCAGTAATTAAAGCATGGACGGGTTTTGCTGACATATATTAGCAATTCTAACAAGAATATCTTAGCCTTTTTTGCTTTTAGAATAAAACTAAATACTTTCTAGAAGAAATTTGGAAGACCTCTCACTCTTTAAATTTAAAAATTCCAAAGGCCAAAGAATATTAACCAATTGTTATTAGATTGCAACAAGTACTCAACATCTTTATCCATAATTTTGGACGCAGGACGAAGCCAGGTCAGCTAGTTCGGATATAAAGTGAACTTAAGCTAAAGTACATAAAAACTCTAAAAACCATTTATGCGTGTATTCATAAATGATTACACCTTGGTAGCCGAAAAAAAAAGACAAGACCGAACTCGGCGATATGCATCATTTCACGCTATCCACCCATATCTACTGACAAAGCAGTATATTTTGAATTCCTATCCACCTTCCATTTACAATGGGATTAAATTTTTGTGCTTTTAGTTTTGTTTAAAGGGGGTAAATATATTTTCGGCAGCCTATAGTTGGTTTTTCGGATAAGCTTGACTTGAAAATGTATAATGTGCTCAAAAATATAACTATTTTTTCAGGAGTAGGGGCTTATGAGCTATAATTGATTTTCGCAGACTATAGTCGGGTTTTCGCATATGGCGTTTTCGACAAAGTTTCTTTAAATAATTCAAGCTTATCCGAAAACCCAAAACCTTTTAAAACACTACCCAAAGTTAACTCAAAAAAAATATTGATGCATTTCGATTCCTCATGACCGAATTAGAGTAAAACCGTCGAGTCCGGCCTTGGCTTCGAAAATTTCTGTCAAAAATTATCACAGAATTATTATCAGTGTAATAGCATAAAACCGATTTATAAGTTCCGGTGTTGTGAAAGAACTAAACATTAGTTCTATATTCAGATAAAATGATTTTATCTATATTTAAACATTGCGGTAGCAAATTTTTTCATAGATTAACAAATTCCATAACGCCAATAAAAATTCATAATAATAAAATTAATAATAATATTTCCTTTCCATCGTGATAAAAATGATAATCGGATTACTTTGTTACATGTATGCCTTTGTTTTAATTTTTTACACATCACGAATAGTATTTAATTATTTCAAATAATAATGGCATTATGAGAATATCATTCTGCTTTTAACTTCTTTCAAAACCCCTGGTCTTGAGCTTGAGATAAATTCTAAAGTCAATGTTCATACAAACAGACCGAATAAATACAAACACAACGATGATGATGACGTAGAGCACGACGGGCCGCAAAGCTGAAATAATGCTTATGGCAAATCTGTTGGTTGCGAAACCAACAACAAAACATGTTGTTTGAAAGCCGACGGCTTTTTCAACATAAATAATCAAAACAAGAAAAAAGTTAAGCAAATGGTTTCTCATAGTGAATGGTTGTGAAGTTTTTCGAGTCTATGCACTCAAGAAAGAATTCTCATTTTGTTGTTAATTCTTGTGCATAAGACTTGATAAACAGTTTGCAATTATTATACCAAAGTCTGCTGATGAGGATTCGTGGCTGAATCCGAAACAGCTGTACAGACTGCCTGGCATTATGAGAATATCATTCTGCTTTTAACTTCTTTCAAAACCCCTGGTCTTCAGCTTGAGATAAATTCTAAAGTCAATTTCAAATAAATTTAGAAATATATTCTTTGATTAAAAATCTATGAATAAAAACTTACTGTAAGTATAGTTAAAAGCATTAAAAAGGACTCCTTCCCACATGGAAAGTTCCAAAAAACTGAAAACAAAAATTGGCAGATGCTTTTCTTTTCATACAGAAACAGCAGTTATGTCGATATCGGGAATTAAAGACCGAAACAATGTGATGTCATGCAAATCGGTAACTTGCCGATTTATTTACAGAAACGGGCTGTGATATGAATTATGATATTGTCATACTTCGGTTTAGGATCTTTACTGTTGGCAATTATTTATTATTGCCAATAGGTTGTCATTGTCGAGTTGTGAAATGTATTATGTGACAGCGGGTTAGGCGTATGACGTAATTTCGACATTAACCACAATGTCTCGTCAACGCCCTTTGCTGTGTCTTCTCCTCTATCATAACAAACCTTAATAACAAACCTTAACCTTAATCATCTTAAAGCTAATAAGAACTTTACCAAACGGCTCGAAGAAAGCATCCTCGAATTATATTATTAAATTACTTCGAATTAATACTCCAGTCGAAATCGAACTGCCACCAATTTTTAATTGATGGCGATACAGAACAACAACAACAAATTAAACAATGGCTATTATTCTAAATTTTTATGAATTTCGAGATTAACATACAAAAAATATCTGATGATCTCAAACAAAATTATATTATTGAAATATTACTATTTTGAGATGCACAAAATGCGAATTTTCTTCAAATTAATGTGACAGAATATCCAACATTTGGTATAAAGTGTTGCAAAGTCGCCAATTATAAAAATAGTTGTTGCCATACTATTCTTATAAAAAACGAAATCGTGGGTCTTTCATTTAAAGTTCCTCTCCTCGTAGGTATATATGTGCCACGCTTCACACACGAAATACCTGAAAAGTTCTAGGCAACAAAAACCACTTTCACACAATCAGTTTTTTTTTGTTGCAATATATGATAAAAAACGTGACTTTATAAACTTAACGATTGGGATGGAAAAACGAATATCCAACTCACATGAACACCTATAAAAATTGCTATGATTGTTTTTTGTGGTATTTCGGTATGTAGGCTTTATTGTACTTGCAGGTCGCGTGTCATGTTGACACACAAACACACAGCATATGAATTATATATTGGTAGTTTAACTACAAATGCTTTCGAGTTTTTTCTTCTACATTAGTGCCAGTAAGGCAAAAACCATTTATGTTACAATTTTCTTTTAAATTAACTAACTTTGTCGATGCCTCCTGACAACTCTAGTTAATAAATGCAAAAATTTGTATTTAGTTAGAAGATTGTTTTTTTTAGTTTCATACTGCTGATCACTTAAGTTGCCTGTGTCATTTTGTTGACTGTGAGCATCCTACTCTCTTATAACTGTTGCACACATTACATACAAGTATGTCCCTGTACTTGCTGGAGGTCACTAAATTGTGTCACTTATTACCCTGAATTAAAATATAAAATGAGTATATTTTTATATAGCAACAACAACTACAACAGCAAAAACTACTGCACAGCGTTAAAAGCAAATAACAAATATTTGCTAGTTGTTCATAATGGCAAGAACTACAACAACTACTAAAAAGTGGCGAACCCATAAGAATCATGAGTTGCTTTAGCAACATTGTGAAAATATTGCGAAACTAATGTTCTCTTCTGTTGTGTGTGTGTATTCTTTGCCCCATACTTTGTTCCGAGGGTCTGTGATGTTGGCATTTTGTTCTCTATAGCACATTCCCTACACGTCTAATTAACCTCATTTCTTTAATGGCCTCTTTTAAGTCTAGGTAATATTTCAGTATTTTTCCAGCATTTCTCCACTGGCATGTTTAGGTGCTATGCATACACATATATGTATGTATGAGTGGGTTGGTACTGTTATTATTTTTTTTTTCAATTTTGTTATTCATATTTAGCAAAGCCTAACAAAATCACTGACCGAGTTTTTTTGCACTCAAGTTCAATTTGGCTTTAATGCAAATGTGAATGTGGCAAAGAGCGCTCCCAAGTTGCTTTCCCGCCAGATGTGCATAGAAATCAGTAAAAGTGTTTTATTCCATAGAGAGAGGGGGGCAGAGCTGCGGACATGTGTATTTAGTTACGGGTGTATACAAAAACAGTTGTTGGTGTTGTGTTCCCTTTGGTAAAATTATACACATGATAGTGATGATGTTTTATAACATCATCATCATCATCATTATAATGATAATAACTATGTATAATGTCAAGTTTTCAGTAGAATAGGATAGCAATAAAATAAATGAAAACATTAAACAATAAAGCTATTTTTAGCAGTAGGAAAGTTGCAAAATGTGTTTACCTGCTGGTAATTTAATTTGGAAACATTTGCTATTTATTTAAAAAATGTGAGCAGAGTTCAGTCTAAAGATTTAAAGCAGCATAAACAAATATGCAAAGGTTTATTTATACTTCGAATTGCGCAGACTGATAACTAAACTTAAGAACTTAATTTCTTTTTGCACATAATGAATGAAGTATGGGATAGCTTCTTCCGTTGTTGTTAATTAACACGCTTTGTATGGTTAGATTCACAGACTGATACCTAATTCAAAATCCGGCAGACTTTGTACTACCTCCAAAAAACTATGTAAAGGGGTCATCAAATGAAATCGGCTTGTTAAGAAGAGTTGTTTGTTATATTTTCGTTATCTTTTTGTTATATATTGCCTGGTCGAGCTCGTAGAAATTTCTGAAATAAGTGTGAAAAACCATAGAAATAACGAAATTTTACGATTTTACTGTAACTATATTTTATTAAACTTTGTACCGAAAAAAATTAAATACTTCATGTATATATGGACTGAGAATGAGGTATGAGAGGAGTTTTTGTCCGCATTTGGTCATCTTTTAACTTAACCTTTGCTTTGTGGATATAAGTTTGTATACCAAATTTAAACTATATACAGACAGACAGAGAGGACTGCCTGAGACCACCTTCCGTGTTGAATGGTTCAAAGTGATCCTTACCAATCTTAAAAGAGGATTTGTTGTTTTCCAAAGTACATCTGCAAAGTCGACTTAGTTTTGCTGCAATACCAAACTCAGACATGGCTCCATATAGCCTATTCCTTATCGGAGAGGTTGATCTGCTTTTCATGAGTTTTTTCTAGGATTTGTCGTAAAATGAATATTTGATCCGTCGTAGACTTACAAGGCCTAAAGCCGCACTGATAAGGTCCTATTAGTTTCTCTACTATTACTTTTAGACGTTCACACAATATGCTCGAAAGGACCTTGTACGCAATTGGTTATAGGCTTATTTCACGGTAGTTCTTATATTCACTACGATTTCCTTTCATGTATATGGGACATAATTGACTGAGACTCCAATCCCTGGGCATACTCTTCCTCTAGCCAGATGTTCACCATGAGCTGATGCATGCTCCTAATCAGCTCTGCTCCACCTGCCTTAAACAATTCAGCCGGAAGACCTTTGTTATTTTTAAGGCGGGATGTTGCCACACTTATTTCGCTCTGGCTCCGAGGTTGATAATTAATACCTTCGTCATGGATTGAAGCGGGGTCATCTAGAGTGGTGTCAGTATCCTTAACACTATGGTGGAATTTTTGGGCTTCTCCTATACTCCTCTGTGTACTTATCCTGTCTCTTCTTCTATGCCGTTAATGCGCCGAATTATCTCATCTTTTAGCTCTTGAATTGTTGTTGGCTTATTAACGTACGCCTTTTATTTCAAATAACTCCAAAGAAAGAAGTCCAACGTGAAGCCTCCACGTGAGGTAACAAGGCTATTGAATTTGTCGCGCAAAAGAGCCATTGTTTCGTTAGCTGTGTATCAAGTGGCGCCGTCCTTTTAAAACTACATAACGTCCACATACATATCTTCCAATTTAGGCCATAGTGCGTTATCATCTCACGATAGCGAACACCATTCACAGTAACTGCCTGTCCGGCCTCATTTTGGAAAAATACGCCCCGATGAGGCCGCCAGCCCATAAACCGTACCAAACATTCACTTTTTGTGACGAATCCACTTAGGTGAAAATGTGCCTCATCATTGAAGATGATTTTCTTCGAAAATTGATCATCCACTGTTGCCATTTCTTGCCACCATTCTGACAATTGACGGCTTTTGAAATGGCCAAGAGGCTTTAGATCTTGTATAAATTGCACCTTGTAAGCATGTAAATGCAAGTCTTTATGCATAATATTCATCAACGACAAGCGTGGGAGGTGCAATTGTTGGACACGACGACGAGTTGAGGTAGACGGATGTTCAGCCACACTATCGCGAACAGCAGCAATTTTTTTCACATCTCCTACAGATTCGGTTCGTTCAAATTTTAGCACGATTTTTGCGATTGTACGCACATTTGGACGATTAAATTGGCCGAAAAAATCACGAACTGCAATATATGCATTTTGACTTAAACGCCCATTTTCATAATAAGCCTAAATAACTTTAACGCTTTGCTCGATTGTGTATCTTTCCATGGTTCAAATTGAGTCAGTCTGAAATTGAGAAATGTCAAATGAAATGCAGAATAGAACTTGACGTTTAGGTATGGTTTACATTCAACATCAGCCCTTACAATTTAACCACTCTTTATTATCAGCGGTTGGAGTATTCCGTTGCAGTAGAATTAGGTGGTTGGAGTCGGCGCCCGCTTCTTCTGGGGTCCGCAGTTTGCCGATGTTCAACTTTCGTTGTGCCTGGTAACGTACGTTTTTCGCCATGCTTAGTCGTATGCATACCTAAACTGCTGTAAGGTAGTGATCGATGCCGATGTTCGCACCCCTGATCACTCGTTCGTCCAGAACGCTCGATGCGTGCCTCCAATCGACTACCACATTATCTATCTGATTCCTTGGTAATTGATCTGGAGATAACCATTTTGCTTACGAATATGGTGGAATTTAGTGCAGCTAACTACCATATTTCTTGCCGCAGAGAAATCAATCAGTCTGATGCCATTGATTGACGTTTCGGTGTGCAGACTGAATTTTCCGATGGTAGACTCAAATGCGGTCTCCCTGCTTATGGCTCGCGATACGGCCATATACATTATCTATGTTAGGTTTCGTAGAACTCTTTTTTGTCCTCATCGCTTTTCTCTTCTGTCGGAGCATTGGTACATATGAGTGTTATGTGGAGAAACTATGTCTTGACTCTTATGGTAGCTATTCGTTTGTAAACCGGGTTGAACCGTGAGACAAGGTATCGCAATCTCTTGCCAACCACAAATCCACATCCAAACTCGTGCTTGTCCGCATTGTCACTTAGTAGATATCGCACATCTTCATGCGCGAGCACCCGTGTCCCGCCCACCGGATTTTCTGTAAAGCGGTTATGTCAGCCTTGTTCGAGGACTTCCGCCAGTTGGATGAAGGCACCTGGCCTATACAGTGTTTTAACATTCCAGAAGCATATCAGCAGTAGTACCACGAATACGGAGCTCTGTGACTTGAAGTGTAATTGACAAGGATCACCCTGGGTTTGCCAAGTTAAACCGATCTAAAGCTTTACCTTGCATAACACTCCCGACGCCTATCGTCGAAAATACTGCTTTACTGCAAAAAGGCATTATTGTTGAACAGCATATTGGTCCAAATCTGTGACCTTCTTCAAGATTTTCAAAATACCAGACAACATTTTTCGCAAAGCGCTGATGTACTAAATGCAGCTAAATAAATGATTTGGAGACTGTGTCAGATTGTCTTTTCATTATAAAATATCAAAGATAACGTACAAAAATGCCATGGCAATTAAAAGTTTAGGCGGTCAAAGAACCTACACATAATTGAAAAAAACTCCTTATATATAAAGACACAACCACCTTCGAGACTTATTTATGAATTTTTTAACAAATGTATTATCTGATGCTCCACAAATTTCCTATTTAAGTTGAAAACATGATAACGTATTCCAAGCTTCAATATGTTATAATTTTTTTATTAAAATTTTCATTTCTTTGCATTTTCCCTTAACTAAACTACATAAAACTAACTTTAATAAGTATCTATGCCAATATTTCTGTTACAAATACTCGTGCCACCATAACTACATACCACCAACACTCAACTGTATATACAAAATCCAAATCCCCCAAAAATACCATACCATCTCCCCTCTCAAATTGTACGACAACAAACATCAGTTGAGTTAATAACTTTTAATGGCACAATACATGATGTAGTCGTGCATTGCCTCTAATGTATTCCAAATTATGTTGTTCTTCCGCTCTTTTGTCTGGACGTGTACGTGTAGCGGGATTTTGATAGTTGCAAATAAAATTTTACAAGCAATGCGATTTTGGTCGCATATAAATTTTGCACAATTTCACTTCTTTTATTTGCATCAATAAAAACTCATTGTTTACGATACCAAAATTGAAAAATTCCATAATTCTTTTATGGTACAACCGTCTATTGTTGCAGATATATATTTATTTAGTTTTAATGTTTATTTATTGTTGCTGTAACTGTTGTTGTTATTATGAGTATTGTTACTGTTGTTGTTGTTGTTGTTGTTGTAATGTAGTAGACCAAAAACACAACATTTTAATAAAGTCGTGTTAGTTACTAAAATCCTGTCTATATAGTATTTACATTCGGCATTTGCAATTGTACTTAGATTGTCTATGTGGTAGTAGTAATTTTGTGCTTGTATATGTTTGTACTCAACATCATATCTATTTGGAATTATAACTTCATTTTATATACGACTTAGTTTGCCCTTTGTTTTAATACAAATGCAAATAAGTATTAAAATTGTTGCTCATATATTCTTCGACAATAAACAAAAGGGTCATAAACTTAACAAATCACAAGCTTGGTTTATCCTTAAAACACAAAATGCGAGAGTAAAACGAAACTCAAATGTCGAAAAGACGCAACGTTTATTTTTTCTGGTTTGTTTGGTTTTTTTACAACTGAAATTTATGATTTTTGTATTACCACTAAACAATGAAATGGAAACAGAATGAAACAATGCCATAACAAAAAGATGACAGACGACACACCTTCACGTTGTACATATGTATGTATATGCAGATGACACAGATATTTGGATGTATTTTAAAGGAGGTACCGTGATTTTGATGGCAGATGAAGATGACAATTGAGGAAATAAATTTCCTTGGTCACAGATAGTCCCATTTTGGTGCAATCAGTAAATTTTTAGACCGCTACATGTATTTCGGTATGAATAATGGGCACAACATCCTTGGATCTTTGTTCCGTGCCGAATCTTTCCGACATAAATTTCCTAGGTTTTTCGAAGTTAATTCAAAAAAAATTAAAAATAAAAAATACCTCAACAAAAATCTATTCACTAAATAAATCATAACGTCCATTACACAGTACAACACATGATGTTGGGACTCAATTCTGAGAACTGCACGTGAGAGTAGACCCAAAAAGAAAAAGTTCTGCATCACACGTTTTGTCAAGTTACATGGCATAATAATTTAATATCGATTTGAAGTTAGTAAGTTCGTATAGGGGAATTTGTCACGTTTAAGGCTCTTTTGTTTGACGTAACTCGAGAACCACTGGCAACATAAACTACTGTGTCAACTAGCGTTTTCATCCCAACCAGACATTTCTCTAATAGCTTCTAACATTTCCTGTTTTTCTGCTATTCGTATTCAAAAACAAGATAGACATTTTTATATCTATTTACCCTGCATACACAAATATATTCGAATACACTTACACACACACAGCACCACCACCACCTACTCCCCTACGTTTTTGTCGACATAAGATTATAATGGTATGTCAGGCTTTTTTATGGAATCTCTGGGATGTGTGTGTGTGTGTGTACGTTCATACGTCCTAGAGGGATAGAAGTAGTCACATATCTTACCTTCCGGCTGATGTGCATGCGAAGCGAACGTTGCTTGCCCCATTGTTGCTGTTTATAAGTTAACCTCTGATATGCAAAGAAACAACAGCAACGCAGCTACTGGAGTTATAAAAACGCAGGAGAGCAGAAGGAATCATCGTAATGTTTATAACCTTTTAACCACTGCAACCACCGACAAATATATACACACACACAATAATAACAATGCTAAAGTGTAGCAAGGCTCCAGTTGTTCCATATTGCATATGTGTGTGTGCGTGTGTTGTAAAAATGCTCTGTTAAGTTTATAATAAAAATGCAAAATAGCATAAAACTCATACCTGCACACACACTCTTCAGCCACATACGCACATACAAGACATAAAATGGAATGCAAACTAACAAATAATATGAAAATCATGTGGCTGGCAAAAACCATTCAATGCGGCGGCGGTGTTTCAAGAAACAAGGAACCATCGCACCACTTGGCTTTCATAAGGTTGGATAGACACACTCGTATCCTTTCAAACAGCAATCACAGGCAATGCATAAACACACATGTTTGTGTGTGTGTTTAGAGAATAAGCGAAACATCGGGTGTGTTTGTGTGTATGTGTGCGTATGTTTACGAGGGAGATTGTTTGCTGATGATTTCGCTGCTGCTGTTATGTGTGTGTTTAACATGCTTTTAACATAAGTTTATAGTTGTTCACATATGACCGCAAAACATTGATGTTTCTTCTATCTACACGGGCTACAAGTCAAATGTTTTACCATCACTTTGCAAATGGAGAGCGATAGAGACAAGGATCGGGCAAGAGAATGACATAGAGTCTCATAAAATACGAGAACAACAGGGGACATGTTGTTTATAGTGAACAAGCAGCTAAATGAATGTTTGTCAAATCCTTTAAGATAAAATGGAATCTGTTAAGGCATATAATACATCTTTTAAATTGAATTCTGAAATGTATATGAATTAACAGCTCCGGGATAGTGTTTGCAGGTGGCGAATGTAATTATCAACAGTTTTGACGTTTAATTATATCATCCCATATGTCCATATGTTAGGAAATTTGCAAGATAATGACCTTGAACGATGTTCAAATTTAGCTCAAAGTTTTTGTAGTTAAACACTTTTAAATTTGATATTAAAGGACATTTTCAAATATATACGAATACTAATTGTTAACCAAAGTTTTTCTTTTCCCAAAGTTTTCCATTTCCCGGCCTGTCACCGGTTATTATATCTATAAAATTAATCAGATGGACTCTAGACAGGCTCAGCACAA
Source organism: Muscina levida (assembly GCA_964034835.1). NCBI lineage: Eukaryota > Metazoa > Arthropoda > Insecta > Diptera > Muscidae > Muscina > Muscina levida. The sequence goes on along the minus strand of OZ035880.1, from coordinate 185,631,528 downwards.
ATTGTGTTCTCTATATATCTATTATAGGCCGAATTTGTCTGGTCGCTTTGCATGGTTCTCTCACCCATCTTCCCTTAGCAATGATGTTGAATTTCCCCGCAATTATGTGTTTCCCCCTTATGAGAGGAAAACCAATGTAACCATAAACTTCGCCCGGCTCACGGTAACCGCCGAAAGTCTCTCTAACTCCTCCAGAGACGATCTGGTTGCCGCTTTACTATCAGTATCAGCACCAGTAATATTACCGTCCAATATTCCACGATACTGAATTTTCTCTAGGGCTAATCTAATGGCCGCTATTTCGGCCTGAACTATGCTATAGTGTTTCGATAGTCTGATCAAAAGTTGCAAATTCAGCTTCTCCTAAAAGATTAAACAGCCCGCTCTTTCCCTTAATTTCGAACTGTCCGTGAAAATTAGGATGACATCCTCCCCAAAGTGTATGGCATTATCATTGTCATAATAGTAGGACCTTTCCAGGATGTTCCACTTAAATTACATCCAAGGTGCTGGTATGGTGGAGTCCGTGTGACACCTCACATTGATTAAGTCCAAAATTTTGGCATGACCATAATTCCTGTGCACCCATGCTTTCGTGGCGTTTAAGTCTGGAAACGTGCTTTTGACACCCGTCTGAGCACGGCTAACTGTGAGAGGCGTAACCTAAAACCCATTCACGTCGGCTCAAAATGAGCGGTGCCCTGGTCAGCGTCTGACTCAGAATGGGCGGCTGTAATAAAATTCTGGCAGGAGGTGAAAACTGCGACGTGGTGAGTTTGAACGACGTTTGAACAATTGGTTCCACCCGGTGTGTGAACGAATAGCCACCATAAGAGTCAAAACAAAGTTTTTCCACATAACACTTATATGTGCCGACAGAAGAGAAAAGCGATGAGGACAAAGACGAGTTCTACGAGAGCCTGGAAAATGTATTAACCGTAGCCCGAGCCGTGACATCAAAATTGTACTTAGGCGATTTTAATGCTAAAATAGGCAGAGAGACCGCATTTGAGCCTACTATCGGAAAATTCAGTCTGCACACCAAAACGTCGAACACTGGTATCAGACTGATTGATTTCTCTGCGGCAAGAAATATGGTAGTTAGCAGCACTAGATTTAACCATAAAAATATTCATAAGGCTACATGGTTATCTACAGATCAATTGACGAGAATTCAGATAGATAACGTGGTAGTCAATGGAAGGCACGCATCGAGTGTTCTGGACGTATGAGTGATCAGGGGTGTGAACTAAAGGCCTGCAACGTTCCATTCATTCTACTTGTACAAACAGATAAAACAAGTAAGAACCTGATATTATCGCTACAAATACAACAAAGAGTAAAACAAAACGTGTGCTCATGCGTTTTGGATTGAGTAGATGGCGTATCATCTCTTTTTATGGCTCTCATTGTAGTGGAAACCTTTTTTCTCTTTATCTGTTCCACTCAGCGAAGTAACTGTGTTTCCTCTTTCTTAAATGGATATATCCATTTAATATAGATATTCCAGATCGTACGCTTTGCCTTGATGATGTTTTCTTACTTTTTTATTCTTTTTACAAAAAGCAATGGTGTAAGTTTCATCTGTGGCAAATTTTAACAAAAAAGAAAACAAAATTTCGCTCTTTATTCTTTATGCTTGCAGCGTCACGCTCTCCACATATTCCAAGCACAGATAACAAGAATACCGATGTATCTGTTTGTTGTGTATGTAGTTATACAAGTATATTTGATACTTGGTACTTTCACTCTCTTATACTTATTCTATCGTTATCTAAAAGATAAATATTCCATACGCACTCAATCCAAAGAGAGCGAAACAGATACAAGCAGATATAAAAAAAATTGAACTACATACAACAAGTGTGTTTGGATGGTTCTTTGCAGACCTATTGTGTGAACATTGACTCCGATCACTAACTTACCGAATTTAATGTACGCACACGGCTAAACATGGCAGAAAACGTACGTAACCAGGCACAACGAAAACTGGACATTGGTAAACTGAGGACCACAGAGGTAGAGGACGCCTACTCCAAACACCTAACTCAACTGCAACGGAATGCTCCGACCACTGATAATTTTACCTCACAGTGGCAATATACAGCCAACTCCATAATACGGACTGCGAGAAACGTACTTGGGTGCTTAAAGCCGTCTCAAGATGATTCGTGCTACGATGATGAATGTCGCAATGCCACGAGAGAGACGGATGCGAGCTGTTCGTGAACGGCACAGGGAGAAGAGACGTCTCTTCTTTTTAGACGAAAAAAAGAAGCTGAAAAAGGGACAGGATGAGTGCACTGAGTTGCTCCGAAGTTTCCCCTCAGCCCGAAAACTCTACCAGGGAGTTAAGGCGATAATGCGTGGAACAGGGTTGCCCTGCCGCAAGGACAGCGATGGTCAGCTAGTGACGGTCCCGTTTAAAGATCTTAAGATACGGAGAAAACATTTCAGCAATCTACTGGATACGGACATCACTCCAGAAGTCCCTGACCAACCCATGACGGTGGTCCACCTCCCAGCCAGAGCGAGATGCGTGTAGCAATATTTCGCCTTAAAAATAACAAAGCGACTGGAGCCGATGGTCTCTCTGCTGAACTGCGGGTGGGGAGGAGCTGATGCATCAGCACATGGAGACCATATGGCTAGAGGATAACCATGACCGGGGATTGGAGTCTCAGTCTGTTATGTCCCATATACAAGAAAGGAGGTCGTAGTGAGTATAAAAACTACAGTGGAATAAGCTTACTACCAATTGTGTACAAGGTCCTTTCCGCATATTGTGTAAACCTCTATGGCCAATTGTATTGGACCTCATCAGTGCGGCTGTAGATCTGATAAATCTTCGACGGATAAAATATTAATTTTACGATAAATCCTGAAAAAGAAATCATTAAAAGCAGATTGACACCTACCACCTCTTTGTCAACTACAAAGCTGCATTCGACTCTCCAATAAGGAGTAATTTATATGAAGCCATATCTGAGTTTGGTATTCCTTGCAAAGCTAAGTCGACATTGCTGATGTACTTTGAAAAGCACCAAATCCTCGGTTAGGATTGATAAGGATCACTCTGAACCATTCGACACGGAAAGAGGTCGCAGGCAGGGTGATAGTTTGCCCTGTAGACTATTTAATATAGTTATGGATATTTAATATAGTAAAGGCTGGTGTCAATATATCTGGCACCATATTCCACAAGAGCCACATGCCCCAAGCCTATGCCGCTGATGTAGATATCATTGACCAAAACCTGCTGGATGTTACTGCAGTTTTCTCAGCCAAAATGGGTTTAACGGTCACTCAGAACAAAACAAAAATAATGATTTCGACAACGGACATACAAAACCTGGGAGTATTCGAGAGAAAAGTACTCCGAAATATATATTGACATATCTGTGTCGACGGCAAGTTTCGCCATTGGATGAACCATAAGCTGTATGAGCTTTTCCATGACATCGACGTAGCTAAAAGAGTCAGAATCCAACGACTACGACGGCTGAGACATGTTGCCAGGATGGATGTAAATGCTCCAGCGAGAAAGGTGTTTGAAGGCTAACCTGAAGGACGGCGCAGAGCAGGGAGACCCAAACTTTGTTGGAAGGACTAAGTGGTTGGCGACGTGCCACCATCTAGTACGACCAACTGGAGAACGCACGCAGAAGACCGAAGCGTGTGGAATTCTTTAATACTTCCGATCTCTAATTTATGAACCACGTTCGAAAGTTGTAATGGGCCACTTAAGTAAATAAGTAAGAGGGTGACCAGTTCAGGATTGTAAACAGTTCCTTACCTGGAGTAGTTCTAAGTGACCCTGTGTTCATGATTGCCACTAGTCTCATAATGCGTTCGAATTTCAGTCTTTCGACCGCTGTCTTCAGCGCTGGCCACCAATCTGCCCATACGTCGAATAAAATTAGTTTAATAACAAAGTCATATAACCAGTTTACATTTTTGGGGCTAATTCCCCAATTGAGGAAATAATATGCAACAAAGATAGTGTTACATTATAAGTTAATATCCTGACCACGCTGACTTCAACTAACTACTAAGTTTTGTTATAGATATGTATATATTACCTGACCCGTGCACATCAGTATATTTTATAACATATTTATACATTCTCATCAAGTTTTATTTTTTGCCTACATACATTAACCACTACATTACATTGACCACTCCTTGCATCACTTACGTATTCTTGTGTGAATAATAACAATTTATGTTAATCCTAGCAATACTATTGTCCCCATTCTTGTCTTGCAGTTCATTAATTTCCTCACTAACACTATTTAATGTCCCGCACACTGCAAATCCATTTGCCTTTTTTATTGTATCAATTATTTGTTTAATTGATTAAGTTATTTACTCGCTCTCTCCCTCCCTCTCTTTCCATCTCTTCAATTGCATTGTGTTAAATTAAAAGATTAATGTTTTACTTTCTTTTTCCTTCTCGTATTACTCGTGAAACATTTTATTTTAATTCCTTTTATGATTCTTTGCTCATTCTTTGCGAACCTTTAAGCATTTGTCTTAATTAACTGCTACAGCTCTTTACAAATTGTCCACATATGCACCAAAGGACATTGTAAAACAGAGAGTATTGTGTATTATGGCAACATCTACCATTACAAATTCAACTGTTTACACTAAGAAATTAAAGATTTTTTGTTGCAGTTCTCATACACACGTGGTAGTTGTACACCCTCCTGCAAACACGCAATACTTTTTTATGTATGCGAGTATGTCCGTTGTATGTAACAACTGTTTATTACCGTTTCCCCAGCTTTAACTATTTAGAGGAAGTATCGTAGTGGTATCGTAGTACACTTGACCAGTAGTTTGTGTTCGTTGAGTTAATGATCTAGGTTTTTCTCTCTCCTTCTCATTCCCTTTGGGTGTGTATGTGATGCTATGGGTGACATTAACACAAAATGCTGTCTGTTGCTTGCGGTAGCTTTGGTCGTCGCTCGTGCTGTCTGCACTGCTAGGATACCGTGGCATGGTGACTGGTCTAGTGTTTTGTTCCTCAGGTATTAAAAGTTCGTTAGAGTTGCTTTAGCAAATTCATATAAACTAAAAAACACAGTTTGCGCATTATATAACGAAAGTGTAGCACAATGATGAAGCTGAGGCGAGTCAGAGTGAGGTAGTGCAGGCATTTAGTTTGCAGTCATAATTTGAGTTTATGATTGTAAGGATAATCAAGAATACTTTAGAAGAGAATGTGGTCATCGCAATTGCACTGTAATTAATGAACTAGTCAGCTTATTAAATGATACTGATTATGAGTTTAAAGAATTCAAACTTTTTTTCAATTATATTGTAAAGTACTAAATGTAAAAAGTCATACTTCCTAGATTTAGGCTTCTCATTCATATTGCCAGTGGGTTGATTTATTAAAAATAGTATCCCATTTTGTCTTAGTGAATTCTGTTTATGACTTTTCTTACTTTTTTCCAATACCGTACTACATTCCCTTTAATAATTATTAAAAATATATTAATATCTATAATTAACTTCCTAGAACTCCTTTCTAACAAATTAAAGAATCGACTAAAGAAAGAAAAATTAATTCCAATTATAAATTATTTAAATGTGAAACTTAAACTATATTCATATTGAATGCAAACAGCAAAGTAACACAAGTCAAAAGCTAACACTGTATATAAAATGCTAAAGTCAATACAACACATTCATTTAAAGTAATCTTATACTTACAGCATTTGTAAATATCTTTATAAATTTCCTATAATAAACCATTTTGGCGTGAACTCCGTTAGTGTTTATATCATTTTCTCAAAATGTCTTTTCATCAAACGTAACGAGTAGTCCAAAAGAATCTTGTTAAAACTTAACTGAATTCAAACAGCATCTAGTCTATTCATTTCCTAGTCCATAAACTAAAGTTCGCTAAAACAAAACTTTAAACGAATGCTTTTGTTACTCCCAGAACGTAAGAAAACAAAACTTTTTCTCACAAATCTAACTTACCTTTACTGCTCAAGCAGAATCTATAAATTTGTTCAAGTTTTTATTGTTTTCTTCGTTCTCCTAGAAACGTTTATGTTGTCACCGGTGTAGTTTTCCACTCACTTTTAATTTGTTCAGCAGTGAAGTCAGTCGAAAAAAAAAACCATCTTAGGAATTTGTTTAACCGTTGATGATTAAATTTAAGTTTCAAACAATTTTCCGTTTTTCTTTCTTTTGCTTTAAGAATACTCGCACTTGTTGGAATCATAGTAAGCTGCTTAAGTTTCCATACATTTCAACAGATTTCTATCGTTTAAGCAAATTTAAAGATTTTCGTATGTCTTTCGATTGTATTACACCAAATTGTCGGTCCGATCCGTATGTGTAATAATGGGTACAAAAACCGAATGGAAATGAGACTCCAAATTATCACAATGTTATTTAAATATATGCAATGTCAACATGCCATTTGTATGGTTGTATTAGTCATCAGCCGTTTTTGTGTATTTGTGCTACTGTGCTATTTAGAAGTCAGAAATATCTAATATAAATATTTAAAATAACCGGTGCGCTCTCAAAAAAACTATATAATTTGAGGGTGCACTGTACAGTTTTTTTTTTATTTGCAAGTCATTATTTTTACATGTGTATGCAGACCTTCCATAATGCCTTCTTATAGAAAGCATCCATAAGGCCTTCTTCTTTAAACCGGCGACGGAAGGCCTTATTTTCCAATGTCACGCAATGTAAAAAAAGAAAGGAAGATCCAAAAGAAGGCCTTCAAACTCATGAACGAAGGCCTTCCTTCTCATGATTTCCGCCGCTGGGCAGCTCTCATTCGTGTGTGTGTGTGTTAGCGTATGTTCCAAATGCTGGCTATGTTTGCAAAGTATTCCATGTATGCTTTGGCATATTGTGGGTTAAATGTCATTCTTGTTATCGTATGATTACAACAATTGTGGCAAATTGTTTATACAAATAGGCACGAATGTTGTTCAAAGCATTTGTGTTTTTCTCTCACTCATGTTGTTTTTTCTGCGAATGTCTGTAAAAATACAAAAAAAAAACTCTGGCAACTGTTAAAGCTTGACATTGCAAAATTTGCAAATGAAACACATTTTGATTAAAGCAACCGAACTGAATACAATTGAATTGTTAACATATTGCAGAATCTTTAACAAAAAATTACCATTTTAATCTGATGAAGCAAAGGATAGGATTCTGCAGAAAATATTCTAAATTTTGGCCTAATTCAAATCAAATATTAGGGGGATGAATGAAATAAGTGTACTATTCGGTTGTATTTAATTAAACCCACTGGCCGTTACTCTCTTTGAGGTAAGCAAAAATTGGCCCCCACAGACGGTCAAAATTCTTCATACAGGTGGCATGTTATCAGAAATTCATCGGAAATATTATGGAAGATACACCTGGTAAATGTAATGGGAAAAGACTTATGGTGGGGCAATGCATATAAATGATTATCTTCAATACCTCTGTGACATGCAGGTATTTTCAAATTGCTGTAACTCAATAATATACAAATTGGATGAAAAGAGAACACAAAGATTGCATTTAACCAAATATTGACTAAAATGATAAGAATTTCACATGAATTGTTTCCTATTAACATACAAAGACTGATTCATTAGGAGTTTTTGTATTTCATTCGCTTTATAACAGATCACGCGTAACTTGAATCGAACCGTCATCTTATTTTGATTGAGTACTGTATGACAATTTGTCATGGAAAGACTCACATCGTAAAGAGTTCTCTAAATATTAAAATTTGTCATAAATTAAACTACCGTCTGAGCCCCCTTTTATTGGAAATTCCATCCGCAAATTGCAATATCATTGCACGCTATCGAAAAACCACCCCACGTGGTATTGAAAATAATGTTACGGTTTTATCGGATAATGCGACTGAAGACTGTGACCAATCGATTCGATACCGTGCTCAACATTTTAGCCTCTTTTAGCAACAATTTGGATAATTTTAAGCTAGGATCTTAGTAAACAGGCTAACAATATCATAATAATTTTAGGATTAATGCCAAAACCGCTCTTATTCAGTAAATGCAAATTGCATATACGGATGACGTAGCACTAATAGTTAACGGCAAGCACCGTAAATTACGAGATAAATGGAACTGGTGATATTCACTTGGAGATACAAAATCTCTCAATTTACTTAACCCGGATTAAATGGCGTCGCACTTTCATTTTTGATAGTGACAAAAAACTTGGATTCATATTGGACAGGAAACTGAATTGGAATCTGAAGGTCTGTCTCAGGTCAGGACTAGCAAAGCGGCAACGGCTCTATACTGCTGCAAAATGGCAAATGTAAAAAAAATTTAAACTAGATATAACACATTATGAGGTTAGGTTTAAGTTGAGGATATGTAATGAAACAGTGCAATGCTATGTCATTACAACACACGGAGACCATTTTGGTCCATTGCGATTACCCTAATTCTTTGTTCTTTAGCTAGCTCAGACCATTAGTCAATTTCACCAGATTCACTGCTTCCTTCTGTGAATAGTTGTGCAATGGCATAGCAAATGCTCAATGGTCTCAATTTCCTCCTCATCTTCGCAAAGTTTGCAATAGTCCTCCTGTGTTATCTCCAATGCTCTAACGTCACAGTTTCCTGTAATTATTCAGATTAGTCGTCTGACGTACTTTCTCCTAGTCCTAATAGTGATCTGGTTCATCTACTACTCAGTCTTGGCCACATATCCCGTAATACCACACAGTCGGTGCGGAGTTCCCAGAATGCATTTGCCAACCGTTCGATGTGACGGGTCACAATTCCGTCTATATATTACACATTGGCAGTCGCACTGATCCATCTGATTGGCCGGGTCCCAGTGCTATGTCTTTCTGCGCAAGTTCAGCCGCTATCTCGGTCCATAATGTGTCACTATGTCCAGGCACGCTGTTGAGGGGTTGAGCCGATCTAGCAAAGACTCACACAAGAATTATAAGAGGGGATAAAAATACCGAGAAACGGAATTAGTAGGGGGTTTAATTTCAGATGTATAGCTTATTTGGGGGTTACCTTTTTATACGGGAGAAATCGGGAAATAAAACACTTTGTATCCGTTCTTAATATATTATAATATTAACTAAAATATGGGTTTATTAATACAGGATTAACAGTTCACAATACTGGGCGAGTTGAGGGAAAGAGTAACGACTGCGCGGGTTGGTTTGAAGTAAGTAACTAAACAAAGAGATCGCTAAGAAGCGATCTCGATACCTTTTAGTACATTTACATTTATACTTTATATATTTATACTATTAATGGGAGAGAGAGAGAGCTTTCATGAATAAATCCAGATACTTTAGGAGGGGAAGAAATTAAGTCGAGGGTATATATTCATGGGCGCTTAAACAGACGCCGTTCTACATATGTGTACTTTTGATACCAAAGCTTTAAGGCCGCTTCACTGTCCACATTGATTTCGTTATTAAATCAATCTTATTTTACGAATCGGCAATTTGGTGGTCTGCTCTGTAGAGGGCGGTCCAAAGACTGAAATTCTAATACATTATGATGTTTTTGGCAATCATGATAACAGGGTCACTTAGAACTACTCTAACTAAGGCACTGTTTACTAAGTACGCAATGCATTTAGAGGTCACTAGAGAATGTATGCGCAGGAACTATGACCATGCCAGAACCTGTTTTCGATCCGGTCACTGTAGCATCGTAGCGTTTAGCCGTCGAGAAAATTCAGTATTGTGGGATATTGGGCAGCAATATACTGATACTGATACTGATACTTTTAATGCATGAACAATTGTTAGCACCAGTATTCTCAAAGCATGACTTAATATTTACTATTGTTGATTTTAATATATCTTCGGAAAGATCTAGAGAATATTATAACTTTCGAGACTTTAAAAGAATAAATTACAATGCATTGCATAGAGATTTGATAGACGTACCTTGGAATCAGATATACACAATACCATCAGCTGACGATCAATTACAATTTTTTAATAATAACATGATTAATCTATACAACAATTTTGTTCCTATGATAACTAAAAAAATTGTCCATATGAATAAACCGTGGTTCTCTGATGAAATTAAGAAATTTATAGACTTTCGTGATAAGGCCTATGCGAGATGGAAACGGTACAAAACTTCAATTTTGCATAACATTTACCGGTCTTTGAGAAAATATGTGACATCTGCTAAAATTAATTTCTATGGGAAAAGACTTTCACATTCAGTAAACAATAAAAGGAAATGGAAGGAAATACGTGATGTTGTGGTAATAAGTAAAACACCCTCACATGCTATTATAACTGATATTGATGAATTGAATACAAAATTCGTCAACATATCGATACCTTATGGCAATGTTGCATTTTATAACCAATTTCAGCAGCCAACAATACAAACTGATTTCCAATTTATTGGCTTAACAGCCGTTGAAGTTATAAATTCTATTGCTCGAATAAAATCCAATGCAATTGGTTCAGATGAAATTCATCCAGTTTTTCTAAAAATTATTCTTCCAACTTTGCTGCCACATATCACTCATATTTTTAACACAATTGTTACTTCATCCGTCTTCCCATCTTGCTGGAAACATGCAAAAATACTACCAATACCAAAAACCAATAATGATTTTCGACCCATTGCAATACTGCCGTTTCTTTCAAAAGCACTGGAACATCTCCTAAGCACTCAGATAAATGCATTCCTTTCCAACAATAAACTGCTCAATAGTAGACAATCTGGTTTCCGTTCTAACCACAGTTGTTTAACTGCTCTCACGGATGTTATTGAAGATATTCGTAGCAAAATGGATAACGGTCATGTCACATTTTTGATTTTGTTAGATCACTCCAAAGCATTTGATAGCGTCGATCATGACATTTTATTATTTAAACTACGGCACCTCTTCAATTTCTCCACTACGGCTATTAAACTACTATCCTCTTACCTAAATAGCAGAACCCAATCAATCTTCCATAATGAGAACATATCTAATAGTTTGATCGTCCCCAGGGGAGTACCGCAAGGATCTATATTGGGACCCCTACTCTATACTATGTACTCCAATGATTTGCCACAAGTGATCAAAAACTGTAGTGTTCAAATGCATGCCGATGATGTACAGTTGTACATTAGCTGTCATATCACCGAAATTGATGAATGCATACGGAAAATTAATCTAGATCTAGCATCTATACTTGACTGGGCAACTTATAACGGATTGTGTATTAATCCGTCAAAGTCAAAGTGCATAATAATTCATAAAAGAAGACAACATCCCTTAGTAAATAGCACTATCAATCTTGGTGAATTTAATATTGAATTTGTAAATACTGCCAAAAATCTAGGTATTACAATAAGTAGTAATTTGAGCTGGTCCGATCATGTTAACGCAACATCGGGAAGAGTTTATGGCATGCTTAGAAACCTATGGTCAACACAATGGTTTACTCCATTACATATTCGGTTTATATGGTTGTGAACTGTTTTCTAATTGCAACACAGAGTCCAAAAACAAACTTCGGGTTACTTTCAATAACATCACGAGATATGTGTATGGTCTCAAGCGTTATGACAGGGTTTCTGGGCATTCCAAGCAGATATATGGGGTGACATTTGAAAATCTATTAACATGTAGAACCCTTATATATTTACATAAAATTATTACAACACGGCAACCAAATTACCTTTATGAAAGACTCGAATTTCTTAGCTCTAACCGAGGTAGGAAAATTAAGCAAATTAGACATAATAGCTATGCATCTGAACTTCATTTTTACATACATGCAATTCGTGTTTGGAATCAGCTACCCCCTCAACTACAAAACACCAACAACGCAGCGCAATTCAAAAAACATATATTCGACTATTTTAAATAAACAAAATTAAAAATTCAAAAACTCTGTATGACTATAATATGATAACGTAAAACAATAGCTTGTTGATCTTCACAATACAAGATTCTTACTATTATTATTAATTTTTAGTGAAAAGCAATCAAAACTTTAGACTTATTTATAACCTTGTTAATTATATTTGACCATTTGCAATAAACAAAGATTTATAAAAATTAACGACTATAAATATGTTATCTTAATACAAAATTTATAATATTCTTTTGTTTGTTTTATCAGTTATTTATTTAAAGCACTATATCGTCCCCTTAATATAACAATAGTGTATGTGCTCATACGCTATTATTTTTTTATTGCATATTAAGAATCTCCATCTTTGATTCTATGTCTGGTCAAAATTTCGTCAAAAAGTACTTCCACAAAGTGCGACAAAAGGTCATTGGAAAAAATAGTGTATAATTTCTTCTTCAAAAATTTCCATCAATAAGAGTGTAAGCTCAAATGCGCTATTTTATTTGAAATTGCCTCTCCAAAGTTGTTAAAAGAATAATAGTGTATACCCATCATACTCCATTTAAGTTTGTACAAATATATACAATTTATCAAAAAACTTTTTCTAGTAAAATAGCTTATAATAATATACTCTATTTTATATCAAAAATTTGTGCAAAAAAATGCTATTCCTCGTGGCTCGCAGTAATTTTTTTTAAATTACAAGGAGGAAATAGGCGAATTTTTTTAGATGAGCCAGATGTAGCAGAGAAAGATAAAGAATACGAATGATTTTCTACTTATATTTGAGTTATGCAATGTATGCATTAATTAGTTATAATAGTTTGTTTGTAATAACCTTAATTGCAATAAAATGAATATGTTCCAATAAATTGCCAAAACTATCAACAAATAATCTGAGTTTATTAACTGTTGCTGTTTTACCATGTTACAAATTGATATTTTAGTGATCAAATATTTTCGGAAAGCTACCGTACAATTATTAAATAAAATAGCGTATACCATACAAAATAAAATAGTGTATCAGATATATCATACGAATTTTTTAAAAATAAAACTGCCTATATGGCGTACTTCAGCTTTGAATGACATAATTATGGTCTTAAAGGATGAGTAAAATAATAAAACTTGATCAGTTTATAGAACAGCAAAGGTATTATGTATTTGACGAAAAAACCACAACAAAAAACTTATATGAACCGCGATATTGAGGTTTTAATAGACATCCGATTTGACGAAAACTTTAAACTCGATTTTCTCAAAACACCAAAAAAATTATACACTATTGTTTTATTAAGGGGACGATATTATTATTATATTATCTTTATCTTTATACTTTGTAAGCCAAATTTTATAATAACAAATATTTTACCAGTACTTTAAATTTAAGAAGTCACTCTTGTTGTATTGGTAATGATAAAAATAAATAAATAAATAAAAAAAAAAAAAAAATACTGATACTGATACTGATACTGATACTGATACTGATACTGATACTGATACTGATACTGATACTGATACTGATACTGATACTGATACTGATACTGATACTGATACTGATACTGATACTGATACTGATACTGATACTGATACTGATACTGATACTGATACTGATACTGATACTGATACTGATACTGATACTGATACTGATACTGATACTGATACTGATACTGATACTGATACTGATACTGATACTGATACTGATACTGATACTGATACTGATACTGATACTGATACTGATACTGATACTGATACTGATACTGATACTGATACTGATACTGATACTGATACTGATACTGATACTGATACTGATACTGATACTGATACTGATACTGATACTGATACTGATACTGATACTGATACTGATACTGATACTGATACTGATACTGATACTGATACTGATACTGATACTGATACTGATACTGATACTGATACTGATACTGATACTGATACTGATACTGATACTGATACTGATACTGATACTGATACTGATACTGATACTGATACTGATACTGATACTGATACTGATACTGATACTGATACTGATACTGATACTGATACTGATACTGATACTGATACTGATACTGATACTGATACTGATACTGATACTGATACTGATAGAGGCTATCTGATACTGATAGAGGCTATTATAGAAAGTGTACACCACATCGAGAAATATTTCCTGGACATGTGGACATATAGGGTAACCAAAAGGCCGATACATTGGCAAGGGCGCGCCACCACTGTGAACTCAGGCGCGGCTTATGATCACATTGATGTTCCTCTCATAAGGAGTAAACAACTAATTGCGAGGAAACTCAACCTCATTTCTAAAGAAAGATGGGTGAGAGAACCCATTTGCACAGTGACCAAACAGATTTGACCTACAATGCATATATATACGGCACGATTTGCGCTGAATTTGTCTGAGAAACATCATAGCTGTAAAACCGATTGTTAAACACGCTGTTTAAAACTTCACTACAATAATTTTTGTAGAAGCTGCAATAATGAGGAAGAACAGGACCACGGACCACCTTCTATGGCACTGCTGCTGCTTTTGGTGAACTGAGATATGAAAAGTTTGGTCATCGATCTCTTGTGGACAATGCCTGTTTTTTAGTAGTTGTTTTGCGGAACAGTCATGCCTTCATCAGGCATGCTCAAAAGCGACATTGACTGAATAGAGTAGAAATAATTGGTGCGGAAATTTTAAAATGGTATCACAAGGAGACCTTCACTAGGACCTATGTGAGCTATTCTGAACGTGACTGACGAATTATCTAAGAACTTCCTTATGGGGTTTCAACTGTCTAACATTTTACTTTTACATCAATCAATCTTGAATGCCCTAACAAATTGGGCCGACAACGGTTGATTTGTGATAAGTTTGCAACTGGACTAAAACTACAGAACCAAAAATAAACTGGTCCTTCAAGGTCTGATTCAGGACCTATTACAAAGTGGCAGTCTGGTGTCACCAAGGAAACCGAACACGTAATAGGTACGGCATGCCATTGAAAACAAAAATTAGGGAAGAATTACTGTAAAAAAAAAAACAAATTATGGGAATTAACAATTTCCTAATATTGAAGTCAAGTTTTCCTACAATGTGCAACAATTTTAACTCAAACATGAACATAAGACATATTATTCGACATGATTCGATTTGAAATCAGAACGTTTAAATTTTCCAAGTGGACAACAAATGAAAGTTAGTTTAGCTTGTGGAATATTTTGTTCTCACATTTCATCCTATCCATGGAATTTTTCTATGTATCTTTTTAAATGCAGTAAAATAAAAGTATCAAAAACACAAGTACTTACTACTGATTAATTACTCCTAAGTTGTAGTTAGTAGCTCAAGATTACTTCATTCCTCTAGCCACATTTGCTTGCCTCTCCATGATGCTTAATCTTCTCGCATTTGCTGTAATCAACAAGTTGATAATTTTAGCATAGTGTTATGCTTTGTTTCAAGCTCATCATCATGTAAGAGCAAATCTTCATCTTCATTTGAAAAGCCACATAAGAGGCAGAGAGCGATGAGAAGAAAAAAAGCACACAAATGTCTCTAATTCACTTGTCATCAGCAGTCGGCGTTAAGACTGTAATACGGGCACCACCACACTACCACAGACACTTTCAACGCTGCCACCACAAAAGTAGATTGGGCCCAGTGTGGCTGTGCCAGTCTGACTGCCATCGAAATAGAAATAGACGATGTACAGCCAACGGAGCAACTAATTAAAGGACTCCAGCAGTGCGAACTCATGTTGAGCTATAATAAATAAACCGACACACTCACACTCTCTCTTGGTCTCAGTCACGCTGACACATTTCCACAGACAGATAGAGTAAGAGAGAAAGAAAGGGAGACGAGAGGAATATCCATTTCAGTCCTTAATCAAAACTGATTACCAAAAACAAAAAAAATTGGATCAGCTCCTTGAACTTTATATAAAGTCAGCGACAACAAAACAAAAAACCAACTAATGACAATAACAAATGTAGAGTAATTATAAAAAATTAGTTAAGTAGAGCAAGATATTCGTTCAATTACTTTTGTTTAAAGTTTTTTGGTAGAGTTATGGCTGCAATCGATGTTGGAGTCATTGCACTATTAAAATATCATTAATCATTGGAGTGTGAGTAAATAAATGATTTATGTATAAAGTTAAAAGTTGCGTTTATTAGCTCATTTCCGGTCGTCGGTGTTAATTACCGGGAGATGACAATAGTCTGATAAGGCCATGTCATATACAAATGATATTATCTTTGTGTACGAGATTATGTGTGTGTGTGTTGTATTGTGTTAATTAGCACAACATGTTAAACTAAAGGATTTAATGCTCTTTAGGATGTCAGCTGCAGAAGAAAACATTATTCGATTGGCTTGTAAATGAAGCACGACAACAAGTGTTGATAAATTGATAATATAATTCGTTGAGTTTTCTTAGAAAATTTCAGTATTTATATTAGATATTTAGATATTTATATTAGATATGTAATATGAGTGTAAATTTAGTTATATGTCGATAAGATAGTGTTTTTCAATAACAAAGGCTATGCATTTCTCATGTAAAGATTATTATGTGTTGTAACTAAAAATAAAATTATATGACACTCATTTAAGCATTGATGTATTTCAGCGAACCGGCCGTGGCATAGTGGTTAGAACACGCGACTACCATGCGGGAGATCGCAGGTTCAAACCTGGCTCCAGTCATCTTAAAAGAAAAAAATAAATCAAATTTTCCCTCATTGTCGGCTCCCCTCGAATGTTGTTTGACAGCAACTTCGCAGTATTAAGCGTCGATTCAATCGTCGTGTCTAGTAAGAGCTTCTCAAAACAGTGACGTTCGCATTCGTCGATAAATAAGTAAGTGCCGTTAGTTGTGAATCTAAAAATAGAAAGCGTGTTAATTCACAACAACGCCAGAAGCTATCCCATACCTCATTCATGGGGTGCAAAGGGAAATTAAGTTTAAGTTTAAGTATTTCAGCGAATACTTGTTGCAGTCAATAGATAAAATTGATATTATAAAATTTTCTTTTAACATATATTAGGCAAACATGAAATAAGTTCATGAAAAATACTCACAGAATTCCCAAAAACGAAATAAGTACCAATATTTAGAAGAAAATTTGAATATGTTCAGAGAGAGGAATGAAATAAATAAAAAAAAGAGGAGAGGAAAATAATTCATTCGTTTAAATATAATGATGCGCAGCGTTAGTAGTAGGGCAAGTAATTTTATGCGTTAAATTATCGAAAATATGCGAATATAACATGAACTTTAAATTCAAAAATATGCCCAAAAACACATAAAATATGCAATTAAAAAACTATTTAAAATTTTATTTAAAATACAATTTGCATGAATTTAATCAAAATAGGATAAATATAGTCGTATATATAGTAGCTTTACAGTCGTATATGTACATATAAAATTATTATTAATTTTAAACCGATGTCGACTCGGAATCCTGCAACTCTCTCACTGCTTCGCCAAATTCTTCAAAATTCTTGGTGTTATATTTAACTGCATTAAGCCTCTCTCCCAATCTGGTTATTCTTGGCTCTGGAGAAAGCGAAATACCAAGACATTTTTTATTCAAAACCTATACACACGAAGGCGTTTTTAAACATATGTTTCTTTTTTTCATTCATATATATAAGAGAATTAAGTTTAATAAAGTTACTTCGTTACTAAACTTCAATCCTATAAACAAGTCACATGCACCAGCATTGTAACCACCTTGCCACCTTTACCATGTAGGCGCTGAATCGGTTAGTACAGAAGAACTTTATGTTTATCGAAATTCTCACAGAGCCAGGCAGTTGTTGATTGATTTTGTCTATCGACTTTCGGTAATGATTTTTGCGTCGCGCATATCGTCTTTCATTATAAAATTCCCACATTGAAATTTCTTCCTATATACCCTGGATATCGGTGTGAAAAATTTTGTGAAATTTTAATTACTTCAGATAAACATTGTGTAACAAATTATAAAGCAACTTTTACCTAGATGTCCTACTAAAAGTTAAAGGCGTTTTACATTTAAAGCGGTTGTTAAACAAAAAGCAAAATTATGCAATAAAAACATGCAGTTATTGTATAATTAGCTAAAATATGCGTATAAATATGCAAAAACATTTTTTATTGTAAAATATGCAAAATATGCAGAAACGATTAAACGCCATTTTAAAGGAAATTTCATGATTCGTAAAGATAACGTAACCGTTTCTATTTTAGGATGTCCAGAAAAAATATGCATTTGCATAAAAACCCTTGCCCTAGTTATTAGTATTGATATAAACAAAGGCTTAAGACTTCTGTGCCCATATTTTTATTCGCAACATTAAAGTCTCATAAACACAGCCTTCAACTGAGCCGTAGTCTACCACATCAACGCCTTTTGCTGCATTAATGTTTATATCATCAACCCAGCCGTACTGTAACTGATTACAACAATAACATGTTGTTCGAAAATAGAAAAACATACAAATATTACAAAATCATAAACACAGGAACTGAGATAGTGACATCAAACGAAACTAAACCAATTTGTGAGCTTTTCCATGCTTGCGATATCGCTAGTGGGGGTATATTTTTTTTAAATAAGCAACCACTTTATATGAGAACACAAACATTTCCGCAATATGCCGTCGAAACAACTCCCCCAATGTAAATCCACAATTTTGTCGTTGATCATTTTCTTGATAGTTGCAATCAACAATTTCCGGTTTCCTGTATTATCACATGAATTTTCCATAGGTTTCTTCACAAATATTTATATGTATTTTATGTTGAAACAAGAACTTTAGTGCAAATATTAAACCGGATATTAAGGAAATCTCTTACGCATACACACCCATAGGCCGTATACTAAAATACTAACACATATATAAATAAAGGATTTTTCAAAGTAAAAAAAAAATCTATTTAAGAAAAATAACCTAACGCACAACCAAAAACAATTTATGGTTTAAAAGCTTTACTAACAAATATTTATTTACATTTTGCTGCATGCGTATATGGCAAAATAGCCCACAGACCTATAACTACTGTGCCATTGAATCCTTCCTGTATCTGTATGTCCAAATACAACTGTAAAAATGCTACATAAATAACCATATGGGAATAGAAGACATTGGAACCTCCTATGTGTTTTGGTACATATGCGTATTTGTGAGCATACCAGATTTTCTAGGGGGGATATTTACTTATTAAGGAGCTGCAAAGGAAACCCCAAAGTGTTTGAAAGTATCCAGGGGATTTATAGTCTCTTCAGCGCCGCCTGAGTGTAGGAGTTTTGTGTCTTTGCTAAATTTAAATACAAGTTTGGGCTATAGGTCGACCGACCAACCATAAGGGGGTAAAGAAAAACTGCAAAGAAAGCTATTCCGTTTGTTTTATGAAAACACTTTGATAAAACGACACAACAAATTTTACTGTGTACCACAAGAAAAAAAATAATACATAAAATTGGAAAATAAATAGAGTGAAACATATAAATATTTATACAAAACGAAAGGGTTATACTATAGCATCGCAAAACAGGGTATGTTTGTGTGTATCTGCTACAAGGCTGGTTAGTTTCCGGCATTTGTCATTTGCCGGAAAATACTGTTTGTTGATCAAATTTGCAATGAGCTGCCTGTGGCACACCACGGGTACCTAAACTGGGAGTGAGTGCAGCTGACAGTATTACATCAGTGTGACTCGTATTGAAGGCAATTTGTGGTGGATTTGTACATAAATTAAATAGAGTTAGCAATTTTTAGTATTTGCTGATGGCGGTTTTTCTATCGGTATTTTGACGGACTGGATTTCTTGAAACTGATGCTGAAAATCATACTTTAGGAATTTTTTCGCTGGAAAAATGCTAAATATTATAGTCTAAATACGTTGAACCCTAGAATAGGGTTTATAAAAGGTACACTTAAAATTCTGATGAAAATAAACTATTGCTCAACAATATGGTTTAAGTTTCACTTTCGGGCTGTTATTAATTATGATTTGCATTTATTACAATTGTTTTGTAGTTCGTAAAGTTTAAAGGAAATTGGAAGATGATTATGTCATGCAAATACTAAAATAAACGCGCGTGACATGCAAATAACTAAATAAGAAATTTATTCGTTTGAATTTTTGAACATTTGCAATACTAACCTAAAGTTGTGGGATAAATTAAAGTTCATTAAAAGGGGGTAACTTCCTGGAATTGTGCAGAAGTTTACGCAGCTATTGACCAAATTAAATTTTATTTTACGTGTTTAGAGAAATTTCATATTTTTGAAAATTTCGGAAGACAAGTTTCCTTAACTAGTATTAAAGTCCCATCCGTAGTATAACTGACAATCTTTTTTGTATGACTTTGGGATAGCTTTGCATCTATTGAAGCAAGGTGTGGACAAGACATCCAAGACATCAGTTAACACTCGAAAATATAAATGTCTGAACATTCTCTCACCTCATACAATGAGTTTCATTATATTAATATTTTCATTAATATTTTCTATTTCAAGTAATGTCCTGGATTATGTCTGCACAGTTTAAAATTAAATTAAATAATAAAAAATTATAAATTAAATTATAATATTAATATGTGATAGTGTAAAGTTTTCGCAAACGAATGCAAAGATAACAGATTGGCAAATTAAATTTTCTTGCTATTTTCAATGATATTGCCCAATCCAAAATCAATCAAATAATCAAAAATTTCAGATGATCTGGTTGGATGCAACATTCAACGATAAAGGAGCAAACTCTTCCCAAACGCTTGCAAAAAATATTGCAAACAGGCATTTGTATGGCTGGGTGACGGACCTTTTTGTAACTTCAAGGACCTGATCCCATTTAAATGCCCTTGTAAATTTTACCATAATTTCGAATTATTGTGGTTTCAATTTTTATATAAAAACACCGTACATTTTTTTCTCATACAAAAGTTTTTAAATAAGACATTTGCATACTGTATGCAACTTCTTGGCAATTTCAAGGACCTTATCAAACCTCATTACCAGAAACATTTTATTAATATTTTCCGATTATAATTTCGGATACAACGATCTATGTATATAACCAGTAAGAAAGTTTTAGTCCGGAAAACCGACTTACATATACCCTCACCCTCCGTAAAGTGGGCGGAGTGGTACATTTGTATGGAAGATACTAGAAGGGGCGTTGCTACGCTTCCAATTTATTCTTTAAAACTTCATCCCGTTATAACTTAACATAATATAGAATTTGGGCAATATCATGTCGAGTTTACTGATATAACAACTCGCTTTCAAAAGTGGGTGGAATGATACATTTATATAAGAGGTACCAGAAGGGGCGTGTCAAGACTTCCAATTTATTTTCCAAAACAGTATATTGCTGCAGCTTAGCAAAATAGTGGATTTAGGCACGGTTGCGTTTTGTGTATTGATATTAAACCTCGATTTCTAAAGTGGGCGGAGTGGTACATTTGTATGAGAGGTACCAGAAGAGGCGTGGCTAAATTTTTTCCTGCTTTAGCTTTACTAAATACATCATTTGGATACGATCGAGTTGGGTGGATTATAATCGTTTTCTAAAGTGGACGGTACCATGGCATGGCTAGGCCTCAACTATTTTTTCTCCAAAACTTTATCGTTGCATAGCTTCACTAAATACTGATTTTATGTACGATCGCGTTGGTTGTATTAATATTATTACTCAATTTCTAAAGTGGGTGACAAGATAGATATGTATGGGATGTACATGAAGGGGCGTGGCAAGTCTACCAGTTTTTTTTACCGTGATATACCTTTACTAAATACAGAATTTGGGCACGATGGCGTTGAGTGTATTGATATTATTACTCGATTTCTAAAGTGGGTGGAATGACATATTTGTATGGGTGGTACCAGAAGGGGCGCGGCCATGTAGCCCTTTTTCAATACCGTAAGTAGTAGAAATATTAACTCGTGCAAAGTTTCAAAACATTTGGGTGCGTCTAACGAATGTTATCGTGCGTACCAGCCGAAAGTATTTAAAAAAGTAATTTTCATCGATGTTGATTTTGACCAGTGCCCCGGCCGGGAATCGAACCCGGCAGCTTCGGATTGCTAGTCTACGTCGCTTCCACTGAGCTAACGAAGGCCACGACTTTTGTGGTTGTATGTTTAGCCGTTTACACTGTGTGATGGTCCATTTTTTCTCTTTATCACCAAGATTACAAATTTCAAAAAACACAAATTGCACAACAACTCCAAAAAAATGTCTACACAATTTTCGAGATTCTACCTTTAGTCTGAGTTTTATCACTTTTTCGGTCTTCTCAACGTGAAGGTACGAAATTCGAAAAATCCTTCATACCGCACAACTTCTTTAACAAATAAATATTCACCACCATTTTCACGATTATACCTTTAGCCGTTTGGTACGGGTGATGGTGCCAGTTTTATACCTTTTCCCCCCTAAAAGTTCGAAAATCGAAAAAAATTTTCAGATAACACAACAACTCCAAAAAAAATGCACTCTCATTTTCGCAATTTTACCTTTAGAAAGTTGGTCTGGGTGATGGTACCAGTTGTATACCATGTTTGGCCCTATTCCCCCTTTAAAGTACGAAAATCGAAAATGACTTCAAATCGCAAAACTTCTCCAAGAAAATAGATATGCAAAATGCAATTAAATTTTCACGATTTTATATATTTTTTATTCAAAGCCTTTATTGTATCAAGCAATTCATCAAGAACACATACCATCGGTTATTTTTTTCCAGCCCCCAAAACTGACTACTGTTTAACATGCCGTTATATTGGCCAACTACCCCTAAAGAATAACCCAAGCAAGACTGGAGCAATGAAACCGACGACAACTAAAGTTATGCTGCAGCTTTTGTTCAAACACTCTCTAGAGAACAATATACAACATATAAGGATATCCTCTTAGCTAACAAGACATTGGGAGATTAAAATTATTGTATAAGAATATATGCACGTACGTACATATATGTGTGTGCGTAGGACCATGTTTACATATATACATATGACCACAGTCCAACTGTCAGGGGTAAATATTTATGTGACACTAAACCAATGCAAATACAAGACATACGGGGGGCAACATAAACAACCAACTACTATTTGTGAATATATGTCATAAAATAACTATAGGAAATATAAAAAGACCACAAATGAAAAATGTTTTTAAAGATTTACACATTTTTTTATGGAAATATTAACAAATTAACAAATGTTATATATTAGTTGTTTACTGTACAAAAAAAATATGTACATATAAATCTTTATTGTTATAAATTCTGGACCAAAAAAAATCACATCATTGTATGATTCAACAAATGGAAACATGTGTTAATTAATTACAAATCATAAAATAATTATGAAATGTAAATGTATTTTTAGGAAATTTATTAAATAAATATCGTAATTAGTACAAATAATTATGTTGATGTGTGACATAATTTGGGTGAGATTAGCGTAAATTAGATAGCTAAGGGCACTAGTTAACAAATATGTAGGTGATGGAATAAAGTGCTGGCGGTATTCATAGTTGTACAAAATATAGTTGCAAATATGTAAATTAAACAAATAGATGTCAGTAGAGGTTTTATGTATTTTACTCATTATATTATAGTGAATTGTACTGGTAAATACCGAACGTCTTATAAGAAGAGGGATTACGCGACATTCAGTGCAGCAAATAATTCAAATAATTCAATAGTTTAATGTGGATGACATTTTGGCGATGCAATGCAAAAATTGTATCATACATTTTAGTAGTTGTTGTAAGACAACTACTCTTTACGATTCTTAATTTCATAATAATTAAAATCCTTGGTTTTCTATTTGAAATATTTTTTTAAATTTTTTTCGCTTATTATTTTTTTGGTGTGCGAAAAATCTCGTTTACCAATTGCTTCTTTTTATGCATCTTAATTTAGCGGTCACGTTATTCCCTTTCACATCTAACGATTGCTGTGAAATTCGCTTTAAGTTCATTGTGCCTGCTGAAATACCGCCATCAAGGTAAGAGATTTGTTCGTTACGCCAATTCAGTCTCAAAATATTACAACAACAAAATGTACGCACTTTCGACAAAACACTGCCACTGCATTGGTTTTCAGATTTTTTTAACGAGGAATCTCTAAAACCACTTAAGCAAAGTGCATTTACCTCGAAAACCATTCAGACGATGAAAAAAAAACAAACAACATAACTGCAAAAGTGTTTGTATACCAGTCATCGATATTTCGTGTGTGTGGGTTTTTTCCTGCGGCGCGTTCATATGTGATTTATGGAAAAAAATTTGTAGGTGTATTCAACGTAGTCGCATATGTATCATCAATTTCGTACAAAAGTGAAATGGATTTTTAGTGTGGCAGTCGTTGATTTCATAAGTCTTTTAGCTGTATTTAGATGTTCTAAAAAATTTGTTGAATTTGTTATCGCAAACAAGACTAGATAAGTGAAAGCGAATTGTTTGCAATTGTTGAATGTTAGTATAAAGTTTAACTTTTAACTACATTCTTGTATTAGATTTTCACAAAAAAATTATATTTATTTTTGTATCGATGATTTGACTCCACATTCTTTACAATCCTGTTGATGCAACAAATAGCCTTTAAAAATGCCTTAATTATTTGATGTGAACAAATTATACTCACGAACATTTTCTTTTTTTAAAAAATCAATAATAATCTTACGGCCATATTCATAAAAAATTTCTAAAGTAGGTATGAAGCGTTCTCTAGCTAAAATATTCTTTAGCTCTAACAAACCTTTAATAAAAAATTGTATTCATTAACGTTTTTTATCAGTACTTTAGCTTTATGTGTTCAGGTGGCAACGCCGACTGTTATTAGTCGTTAATGATGTATAAAAAAAGCTTTATAATCGCATACAAAAGCTTTATAATCGGATACCAAACATGTAGACTTCCTTATAATAACTATGAACATTATTAGTAGCTCAATTTTTCATTGACTACGATTATCATGATGATAAGAAAGACGTTAAAGTAAAAATTATATTAAAAAATTTGATTTTCTTTTCCTCATGTTAAAATTATAATCGGATACCGATTACATTGTTTCCTTGTTTTGATTGTTTATACATCACGAATATTATTTCATTTTTTACAAATTATTTTTGAAGAATTTTGGAGAAATATTTTTCAAAATGATATTCATGAATGAAAAGTGTCTATTTAGATACTTTTCTATGTGCGCAATGATTATGAAGAACATTTACTACACAACGAATGCATGCAACAACTCTTTTCAATAGGAAAAAATGCCGAAAAACTCAAAATAAAGATCTCAAATTCATAAATATGCAATAAATTGTACAAACGTCAAGTTATAGCATGCTTAAAGTAGAGACAACCCTACTTTAACTTATTGAAGATGTGAATCGTTTATGAATATTGTTTTTTCAAAAATTGCTTAAAAATGGTTTATAAACCTATTATAAGTTTTTATGAATAAGGCCGTTAATCTATATCTATATATATAAAAGGCTATGATGACTGACTGATCACTCCCCAGCCCAAACGGCTAAAGCTAGAACCGTGAAGTTGGAATGTAGGTTCCAATATAGGGGTAAAATAGGCGTGGTACCGACCCATAAAACTAGAACTTAGAAATGGCTGTATCTTTTAAATCTTTTTAGGTACAAAGTCGAGATTTGGTAAGTATATCTGACTTATAAGAAAAAATACTTTGTTTGAGCAAAGTGAGCGGTGCCATGCCCCATTTAAAAAAATAGTTATATTGACCGGTTTTCAATTATATTTTCTTTGTGTGATACTGTCCATCACATCAAAGGCTACATGAAAATATAATTAGACAAAGGGGCGTAGTACCGCCCACACAAACCGAAATTTCAATCGGTCATATCTCAAGAGCCATTAAAGGTTAAGAAGATGAGATTTGCTACATATGTATAGGGTACATTGGGGATTCCGTCTCGCTGGGAAATAGGCGGTGTCACGCCCCTTTTGGAAAAATTGTTATGTCGGTCATATTAATAGAACGATTTTAATGACATTTAAAATTGCTTACTGGCTGTAGATAGGATGATGAACTTTGGGGTGGTTGTTCCCCTTTTCCAATTAACGTCATTTAAGAATGGATATTTGGATATTCGTACTTTTAGGGGTAAAAATCACCCGACCAATCGGCTAATGCTACAATCGAAGAAATTGTTATTGGCATGCTCTCAGTATTAAATTAGGTTGAAGGTTTTTTTTTTTAAATCTAATATTTTTGGGTAAAAAAAATCCAAAAAGAGATACAAATGTTACTATCGCCCAGCCCAAACGGCTAATCATGATAATTTATATGGGCTTAAAATAAGAAAGAAGCAAGGACAGTTTTCAAAATACTTACCTTTTAGGGGTTAAAACGGCCGAAAAGGGATAGAACTGACACTAAACGGCAAAAGGTATAGTCGCAAAATTGAAGTGAATATTTTAGTTGTGCGTGTGAAGTAATTTCTCGAAATTTGTTCTTTAGTTGTAAAAACAGCGAAAGGGGATAAAACTGATACTTTCGCCCAGATCAAATGCCTAAAGGTGGAGTTTCGAAAATGTATATAGAATTGATAGAATTAGAGAGCCGAAAAAGGGGGTTTTTAGAAATTCGAACATTTAGGGCTAAAAATGCCGAAAAGAGATAAAACTGGTACCATCACCCTGACCAAACGTCTAAAGCTATAATCGTATATAGGCATGCTTCCTATAGAATTAGAGGGAGTATTAGTCCATTTTAGTTGTGCGATACGAATGTATCTTTTGAAATTCGTACTTTTAGGGATAAAAAGGAATTAAAGTGGTAGAAACCACTCAGACCAGTGGTATAAAGCTACAATCACATTAATGGGGTGTTCGTTCGTCCTATGAAGCGTTTGCATTTTACCTGTTTGCTTAAAATCAAAAGAAAATTCATTGTAAGTACGGGTGAAGCAAAGCGAGCCGGGAAAGCTAGTATATATATAAATGAATTGTTGGGCGTTGGTAAGGGTGAAAGGGTAAATATAACACGTAACGTGTTATGAAAATCCCAGTTTGCGTCGTGAGTATTGACTTGTTAACAACTCACTCCACGTCAAAATAATTTGAATTAATATATAATGGAGATTTGTGGGATCTTAATTAGTTTATCTGTCTGATAACAAGTTAATTTACAAATTAAATTAACAAAACTTTCCACTTTATTCCATATTTCTCTAAGAATATCAGCTGTAACAAACACCCATACATATCTTCAGCATCCCAATTTCTCAATCCTAAGCTTTGCCAATTAAAAATCATTATCAAAAATTATACTTAATGAATAAAATTACTAAATTCCCCATAAAATAACGTAATCCATCTTTAAACTTTAATCACACATCCTTTTGATTTCCCATAGGAAATTCAAATAGAACCTATTGCCATCCATAAAATGTCACGTTTCAGTTTCGAAATTACATCGGTTCATAAAACTGTGATAAAATTGAAAAAAAAAATAGATTTTATCCGAAAAAAACTCAAACTTTGCCGCCAAAGTTTAAAAAGTCGTTTTAAGTGGTTCTCCTAAACACAGGCAAAGGAGGCAGTGTAATATAACGTGACGTTGTTATGCAAGTGTGTAAAAGCACACTAGTGTGTGTGTGTGCATTACACTCAAGGCCTAGCATATACTCATGTTCGCACACATACATACAAAGAAATCAAAATTGCTTCCTTAGCACGTGATAAATTTGAAAAACTTTCAAGATAAACTTCTGGTGCCACATGAAAATTGTTTGGATTTGTAAAGAGAGAGAGAGAGAGGGTGCGAAAAGATGAGAAAGTTTTATGAAGTTTGTTTAGACTAACACATGATTTTGTTAAAAGGTCACTTAAAAACTAAATTTAATCGAAATTAGCTATACTGTTTGGAAGGAAGGTAGAGCACATTAAAGTTAAGATAAAGATGTGTGACCAACAGCATAAGTAAACAAATAACACATTGGGTGGAGTCTATGGATTTTTAAGGCTATAAAAGGAAATAATAGCTCACACGGCCTTAGAGATTATTACCAAAAAAGTGTAAATAGGTAATAAGATGGTACGTTGTTCATCATGAATTTTGTTGTATATAACTCTAACCGAACCGAACCGGTACGACTACATTAAGATACTACATTACTAAATTCAAGCAGTAAAAAAGTTTCAGTCGGGAAAACCGACTTACATATACCCTCACCCTCAGTAAATTTCTAGTGTTTTTAAATTATTACTCGATTTCTAATGTAGGAGGAGTGGTATATTTGTGTGGGAGGTACCAAAAGGAGCCTGGCTAGACTTCCAATTTTTGTCTCCAAAACACTATCCTGATTTATCTTAACTAAATACGGAATTTGGGCACAATCGCTCTGGGTGTATTGATATTACTACTTCATCGCTAAAGTGGGCGGAACGATATATTTGTATTTAAGCACCAGAAGGGGCGTGGCTAGACTTCCAATTTGTTCTCCAAAACTTGTCCTGTTATAGCTTAACCAAATACAGAACTTGGACACGATCGCGTTAGGTCTATTAAAAATATCAACCGATTTCTAAAGAGTGCAGTACCAGATGGGTATGGGAGGTACCAGATGGTTTTTCTCCAAAACTTTATCCTGCTATAGCTGTACTAAATATAGAATTTGTTTACGATCGCGTTGGCTTTATTGATATTTTTACTCGATTTCTAAAGTGGGCTAATAGTACATTTATATAGGAGGTACCTAAAGGGGCGTGGCTAGAATACCCGTTTTTCTCCAAACCTTTATCCTGATATAGCTTTACCAAATACAATATTTCCGCACAGTAGCGTTGGTTGTATTGATATTATTACTCGATTTCTAAAGTGGGCGGAATGATATATTTGTATGGAAGGTACCAGAAGGGGCGTGGTCATGTAGCCCATTTGCAATGCCGTAAGTAGTTCTGGGGAAATATTAACTACTGCCTGGTTGCGTCGTGCGTACCAGTCGGACAGCCAAACAGACAGACAGACGGATATGGCTCAAACGACTTAAAAAGTCATGAATCGGAAGAAACGTAGGGTCAAAAGAGACTCATTCTATATGTTACACTTTAGGGTCGTATAAAATGATATAGACCCTCCAACCCGCAGGATGAGGGTATATTAAATGACATTATAGTTGTCAGTTCTAAGGCTTTAAGTAACTTAAATGAATGGTGCTCCTTCTTGAATATAATCATATTTATATACCCTTCACCACGCGCACGAACGGAGTGAAGGGTATTTTTATTTCGTTCTTTCATTTGTAAAACCCTTAAGGATAGATATGTCGATAATTTAAGATAAAAAACTATTCCAATCTTCCACTTTTTTGGGTCTGCCCCTGCGATTACAGCCGTAGTGTAAGAGATATCGATCTGAAATTTGTTATGCTAGTTTCTTTTCTCAAAACGAAGGTTAACTTCTAAGATGAGCAAGATCGTACAAAAAATACTTCCACCTCCCCCATTTCGGAGGCGGTCCATATATCTGTCCCCGTGGTTACAGTCGCAGTTTAAAAAATATCGAGTTAAATTTGATATGCAAGCTTATATCCTCTAAGAGGAGATTTAGTTCTAAGAGAAGCAAGGCCGTACAAAAACTTCTTCCACCTCCCATAAAAACTTCCCTTATTGGGGGTGTCCGTGTGTCTGTCGTCCTGATGAAAGCCGCAGTTTAAAAACCATCGAGATTAAATTTGGTTTACAAGCTACCATCCTCTAAGCGAAGGTTAAGTTCTAAGATAAGCAATGTCAGACCGAAACTACTCCCATCTCCCATACAAACACCCTCTTTTTGAGTGCGCCCGTCTGTCTGTCCCCCCGATTTCAAAAATAGTTAAAGAGCTATCGAGCTGAAATTTTGGTATTCAAGCATTCATCCTCTAAGTGCGGGTTAAATTCCCTCTCCCACCTCCCATATAAACACTGTCCCCCCGATTTCGGCAGTAGTTTTAGAGCTATCGAACCGAAATTTTGGTATTCAATCTTTTAACCTCCAATCGAAAGTTATGATCTAAATTGGGTAATATTGGAAAAAAACTACTCCTACCTCCAATACAAACTCCCTTTTTTTTGAGAGGTGTCCGTCTGTCTATAACTTAATTTGAAAGCTATCAGTCTTCTATCCTCTAAGCGGTGGTTAATTTATAAGAAACTAGCTGACCCGGCAAACGTTGTTCTGCCATACAACTTCTGACTCGGCGAACTTCGTCTCGCTCCAAGTTAACTCCTTCTTATAAGCTCCAGAGTAATATTAAAACACATATAGTTAAAATTTTAATGTGACTTAATTGAATTTAATCGAAATCAGTGAAGAGCGGTCTGATAAACAATGTTTTTCGATTTGTTTTTCGGCACTAAAATAAACTGAGAAATTCGAGGTTGATCCGAAAAACTTCCAATGATTGGCCTTGCGATTTATTGATTGTCGTCGCAAAAACCAATCGAATGGGGAAATGAGGATGGCGAGAAGCGTTTGACGAAAATCTTCCGACAGAAATATTGTAGCCCCCACCAAATCGTTTCGAATAACCTCATAAATCCTTCATCTTTCGGTCAACTGCCTAGAAAGCTCGTTGAAGCGCTATCGTGCATTCATCCCAAATGATGATTTTGCATTCTCGCAACAATTTCGCTGTCGCTGAACTTCTGGATATTGTGCCCAATGGCATGTCAACTGTGAGAAGATTCATCGCCAACTTCAAAGCGGGGTCTGCAGTTTGACCGTCTTTCACCAAAGTGGCAGCAGATGATGCAACAGCTAACGCAATTTGCGATCGATACGCATAAAAATTATTTGAGCTAACCTTTTTATTCGTTTCTTTTCCTGATGACTTGTAAACAAACCTGTCGTTGTATTTACCATCTTTATTGTGGTGATATTCGCCCTCTCCACGGCAGAACATTAACGGGTATTGAAGTGCATCATATGAGTTTCCCGACGCTTGAGAACAATATCGTGTGATTCCACATTCTCACCCAGCAATAGCTGTGAAGCCGTCGATATTCATATGAACAACTTTAAATGCAGTTATCTCCTAACAAAAATGTTCGATCGCAAAAAGAATACAGTTGGGATCTCATCTTAAAATAGATTGGGATCTCACCTTGAAATGAGTAGCACGCCGTCGATATTCATATGGAATGGTAAAAAGGTGGTTAACATGCATGTGGTCAAATCGATACCCTAATTCTAAGCCAAGATATGTTAAATTTAAAATTTTACAGAAAACGCCTTTAAAGTTTGTGAGTACATCATATAGATTGCACTTATATGTTAAGTTAAAATATCGTAAATCTACTAAATCATGTATTCGAAAAGCGAATTGTTGGATAAAGGTATTTTTCGAATAAACCGGAAAGCGGTTTTCTGAAAAATTCAAGTATTTGAACACTATAATTGTATCCAATGCAGAAAATATTGCAACTGTTCGATTATTTCATGTTTTATTGAAGTAAAAATTGCACAACGTTGATCTAGTTCTATTGCCGAATCACCAACGAAATAGATCTTAATGAACTTATGATCTTCGTTTGGTGGTGGTAACAAAGCGGCAGCTCGATGATGTATCTGCCCTTGAATCTGAATGTGTGGAAGCAATTTCGAGCAAAACGGGAGGAATAGTTTTTAATAATAACACTGACAAAAAATCAAACTTTTTCGGAAACACTCGAACGTTGGGCAAAACCTTGCCTCTGTTTACACTTTGCTTAAGATATTCCTAGAATATTTAATATCATTGAATATTATGTCTTCGTTTTTTTTTTTAAGCAACGAAAAGAAATAAAATGTTTTTGCGACCTATTTTAAAAAAGTGAAAAAAATATTTTTCACTGAGCTAGGGGTTTACTCAGCTCCAGTAATACTATCTGAACTGCATAACTATGTTCGTGCGTTTTTTTTTTTTCACTGTTCCACTGTGTAATACAATACAAAACTACCATATTTTAGGGGTTTAAAAATGCATAACAATATAATCAGGTCATGTTAACAATTCGAGCACAGATTTTGACACATCAGTAAAAAAAAATTTTGACAAAAATGCTGCTGATATAATTTACTTGTCTATATTGATTAATTTGTGTATTCGTCGCCCATGTCCTAAATGCGACCCTAATATCTGAATTTGTAACCACCTTATTATAAACCACATTTACAAGTTCTATAAAATTTATTTAATTACTCACAATTATAGTCTCCTTAGTCCCATTTCAATGCAAGACACTAATTTATTAACAACACTAATTACATGTCCCTTTTTTCGCAAATCGCAATTGTTGTTTACTTTAATTGTTTTTGTCTGGCAACTTTTATGGAGTCCCATTTTAAATCTTAGCAATAAGAAATTGAAAGTTAAGTTCTTAATTTTAAATCGTTTCAATTACACGGTTTTTTTTCGCCACATCTGCCTGTTTATATATTTTCAACATTTATTTTTAAAGCGTTCGTTGATCCTTGGTCCTTGTAAAGTATATGTATGTTTGCGATGAAAATGTTTTAATGTCTCAAAGAATCCCCGGGTGTGTTTTTTCATGTTTTCAACAAACCGTAAATGACACAAACTCAGCGAAAGGTTCTTTGCCAAAAGTAGTCCCCAAAGATTTCACACAGAATTTTTTTTTTTTTTTGCTTAAATAAATTGTATGTTTTAAATCTCTTTCGTTTTGGCCCTAATGAAAATTGAAATGGGAATGATTACGAATTTAAGGACTTTAAATTGTTCACTGTCATAAAGGTATTTGACTTTGCCAAAAGTTTTTTGATTAGCTATTGTGGCTGTGGCATTGGCTGATGAAGGGTCTTTAGGTAAAAGGTAGATATGTAGGTGGTAAGAAGCCAGGGATTAGTTGTTAAAAATAATTGTAATCCAACAATACTTAAAAGATTTGTAAATTATCGAAATGATTACATTTATTATAAAAATGTTGTGGGACTGACTGGCTGACACATTGTGAATTGACTGACTGATTGACGGTAAATCTCTAATTTTGACCTTAACAACACTTTAAAGAATAATTCCCACATTACTTATGTCAATAAACCCTTCAAATCGCATTACAGGTACAATTGCACTATGGACAAAAATGATGCCAGTGTTTATCAGCTCTGTATATGCATATTTATATTTAAATCACAAGCATTCTCTCTTATACTCAGATTTTGTGCCCTTATTGTTTCTGTGTGTTTGTGTATGTATATTTCTACCTAATATTTTTTTTTTATATCTCCCAGAAGTTTATGGTGTTTATGGTACTCAATGGTATTTACTTGTGTTGCCACTCTCTTGACAATATTGCCTGAGGTTGAACAGAAAAAGCTGAAGAAGAAGCTAAAACCATTGTTGCAAGTGCAACACCAGCAACCAGTGCTGCTGCCAGACATTGAATCAGACATGGAACTGTGGCATGCAAATATTGTGTTGCTGTTGTGGTGCTAGTGGTGGTGTGGGAGCTGATGCTGTTGATGTTGTTCACTTGTGTCGTATTCCTGAAAGGCAAACTACAACAACAACAACTACATATTAAATTGAAAGATGTACCTAAACTAACTCGAAATACAAAAAAAGTATATACATATCAGTGTGTTGAGTGTCTTTTATTAGGTGCAAGTTGCCTATTCATGCAGATATCAAAAGAAGTTTAACTCCAGCACCTTTTCCACATACAATTTGTAAGGTACAGTATAATAATATTGAAATATGTAATATTTTTGTAAAGTTATAATGTATTAAAATTTATTATTTAAATATTGGGATGTACAGATATTAGTTTTGCAGGGATTTTGCTTTACAATTACTTTTTGAAAAATAAGTTGAATTATTATATTTAAACATAGGAAACTAAAGTAAATGGAAAAAATAATAGTCGGTAGCACAAGTGTAAGCAATGCTGATATACAGAACATTTTTAATTATCCACAACCATAAAACTGTTGAGGACCAGCCTGAAAAACAGTTGGGAAATATATTTCGGGAAATTGGTTATTTTATATTTGACAGTGCAAATTACAATACAAATATTTCCCCAAAATGGACACATTATACAAATTCATTAATATGCATTTATCTCGGAATCGATTTTTTTGAGTTATATGGATTGCATACTTTTGTTAACCATGGTTATCACCATCGGAAGTCAACAATAATAAGTACGTATTAGCTATTCTGTAATACCAGTAAGTTAATCATACCATGTAGTACACCTTTACGAGCAAACAAATTAACCCAATTTAAGCATTTCCTTATATATTGTCTTTTATTATGTGGCACAGCACTCCATATTTTCGTGTTGACTGAATAAACTCTATAGGGTTACATATTCATTTAGCCCTATCGAACTTCAAGCTGTTTTCCTTGTTTCTGAGATATTATAGCAGAAGTTTTTAGTGTATGGCGTTTAATGAATACCTTTTCTTTTACTTTTTGACTTTTGGTCGATAGTTTAAGATCTACATAACCATAGGGCCTTCATCTTCTTCTTAAGTGGCAGTAGATAGTTAGTCACACCAAGTGTAGATACCAGCTCTTTCACCTGGTCCATCCAAAAAAGCTTTGGTCGTCCCCTCCTGCGCCGCACATCTAGTTGATTGACGAAGACCTTTCGATCTGGAACATTTTTATCCATTTGTACAACAAGTCTTTGGGTCTTTGTAATCGATGATATGTGTCGATCTGCATTTCTTGGGTCTTCTCCAGGATTTGTCTTAGTGGGAATATCTGGTTGGTCGTGGTCTTACCAGTTCTAAAGCCACACTGATATGGTCCAATTTGGTTCGCCAGAATGGGCTTCAGTCTTTCACATAACACACTAGGTAGGACCTTGTATGCGATGGGAAAAAGACTGATCCCGCGATAGTTGGTACATACACTTGAATCGCCTTTTTAAAGCACAGACCAAAGAACACTTTGATTCCAATCATCGGGCATGCATGCCTTGATACAAATCCTGTTTATGAGCTAGTGCATAAATGTTGTCACCTCATCGCCGCAGACTTTAAAAGACTCTGCCGGCAGGCAATGAGCTCCCGCAGCTTTATTATTTTTAATCCTTGCGATCGCCATGCTGATCTCGTTTTGTCTCGGTGGTGGAAATTTCACTCCGTCGTTTATGATTGGTGCGATTTCGTCACTTATGCTGCCTTCGGGAACGAATAGAGATCGACAATGTTTCCTCAATATGTGCAGCACACTCTGAGTGAACGTGACTAGATTTCCGTCTCCGTCCTTACAGGTGGGGATCCTCGGTTCAAACCCTTTACTTTTTACTTTTTGGTAGAAATTTCGGGCTTCACCTCTAGCCCTCTAGTTTTCGATATCCTGGCTCTCTCTTTAATTCCACAGATGCTTTTTCCGCCTGAGCAGGCATTTTATCTCCCTCCTCTTAAGCAGTTTTGCCTTGTATGCAGCATCCATTTTCTCAGACATTTCGGAACATTCATCATCGTAACAGGGCTTGTCTGAGCGTAGTTTTTTATAACCCAGTACGGTCGTTACGGCAGTGGTTATAGAATTCGCAATATGCTGCCACTGTGTATCGAGAACATCCGAACTAGGGGGGTTTCTTTTAAATAATTAAGAGAGTAGGTTGGTTGGAGTGGGCATTGGCTATGTTGGTGGTATGCAGCATTGTGACGTCTAGCTTCCTCTGTGTTTGGTTACGAGCATTTTTGGCACTACATAATCGCGTACGTACCTTGGCTGCAACTACGTTTGAGACTGGCTTCCATCAAATACCATGTGATCAATCTGATTTCTTGTATTTTGATCGGGAGATACCCGGATTGCCTTGATTGATATCTTTATGCGTTAATCTGGTTCCACTCACAACTATGTTTCTTGCCGTTGCGAAACTAAACAGTCTGAATCCGTTGTAGGAGGTGTTGTTGTGTAGACTGAATTGTTCGACTGCTGAACCAAGAGCTTCTTCCCTTCCTATTTTAGCATTTAAATCTCCCAGAACAATGTTAATGTCACGCATAGGCCAGCGGTTATACATCTCCTCCAGGCGGTCATAGAATGCATCTTTGAAGTCATCGTCTTTGTCTTCCGTCAGGGCGTATACACAGATCAGCGTAAGGCAAAAATATTTCGCCCTGATTCGAATAGTGGCTATTCTTTCACTTGCAGGGTTAAACCAAAAGACCAGGTGTCAAAGTCTCTTGTCACATATAAAGCCCACATCCAAATTCGTGTCTTTCTGCATGGTAGTTGCAGAAAATGTCACAGTTCTTTCGTCGTCTGTCCTGTCCATCTCATTTCCTGTATGGCGATGATGTCAGCCTTGTATTTGTTGTGGACATCCGCCAGTTGAATAGAGGTACCATCCCTGTATAGAGTTCGGACATTCCTCTTAACGTTTGCGGGGTCGTCAACATTTGTGGGGTTTTTTTTTCTTCGTGTTTTTATAATAATTGTTGTGTTTAAGGAAAGTGGCTTATTAGGCCACCGCGCTCGATCCTAGTTTCTTGGGGCTGTCAAAGCCACCAAGAGATCTTCTGTGTTGAGCTGCAGTAAATTCTGTTACCTACTTTCTAAGACGCATCGGTGGAAGCATGCCATTTATGTTACTCAACATTGCGCCTTCTCATATATGCTATCACTGAACGGATGTGCAGTGGCATTGCCCGGGGAATTCGTGATCTATCGGACGTTGCTTGGGAACTTAATTGAAACTCTAGGATAGTGTTTCCAAAACTTTTTGTGTTCAAGTTACATATATCAAATCAAGATTATTTAGAGTTACACCAAGTAAGCAGTGTTTATTTAAGATTTATTTATAATTAAAATCACTATACCTACTATGCAAAGATGTTAAGTTGGAAATGTTAGCCTGTTTATCTGATTACAATTTGGAACCATCGTTATTAAGGCTGCTCTCATATCGATCGCCCTCATTTGTTCTTTGTTTTTCGAATATTACAATTTCTGCCTTGTGTTTTGCTGTGAGTTAATTTAAATGCAAATTTTACTACCCATCTTTTTTTTAAACACAGATGCAACATTTGATCCATTTTATTTAAGTATAAAACATAAGTGAATAATGATCTGCTCCAGTTTCTGACGAACTGCATTAACTTTTCTCGCAATGGGTTGTTTTTATTTGTAAATATTTAAGGATAATAAACTTCACATATTTAAATTATGTTCAAATTGTTCTTCTCATGAATGTCAACTTTCTAAATTAACCGACAGCACTGTTCGCCTGTCAATCTTTTAAAGTTGAATATTTAAACACATTCAACCCACTGTGCCATAATGGTTAGAACAATCCGCCGATTGAACAGAAGTTAGTTAAGTTCTCCCAAGTCTAACTCACATGGTGATCAGATGTTTTGAAAAATTTGTTATATATTTACAACAAAAATTTACTAGTTATTTTTTAAGTATGTGAAATAGTTTTAATAAATAAAGTACTTAAGTATTAAAATTGCCTTTGAAATCCTAAGTAAAGACCCATCGCTTTACATCTGTCATAACTTACGGTCTCATTACTGTACTTTGTGATATCAATTTTTACATATGTAACTTTATAAAAGAGCACCTTTCAATAATCCTGAAAAAAAGTTTGTTAGTACATTTGCTTGCATTTGTATTTGTTCATACATCAAACAAAACAAAGCACACACACAAAAAAAAACTCAGAGATCATTGGAAAAGTTGTGACCATAGACGTGACTGTGCATGTGCATTGTTTATTTTACTGTATTATTTCCAGATATATAAATTTGTTGCATATCATCATCATTGCATGAATTATTGAAAAGTTTCTAAAGTTTGAAGTATCATCACATTCAAGTATTTTTTTGCCTTTGTTCTGCTGTTGCATCAGATAAACTTGTGTTATTTACTGAACAAATCAATTTAGTGTATAGAGAGAGTAGACATATATTGAATATTTGAGAGATTGTAGCTGTAGCTATAGTTAATAAATTACAAAAACATTTTTGGGATTCCTGAAACCATATTGTTATGTAAAATTAAATTTTCTTTTTTAGTTTTTTTTGCACAAACTTTAGGATAAATGCATTTGTAATTAAGTTTGGAAAAGTTATATGTACATTTGTTTAAAGCTTAATGTTGGCATTTATTATTGGGAAGACACACAAGGGAAACCTTTTGTGGTTAGGAATGTGTGTTTGTAAATGAAAAGGTATGCAATAAAGAATTGTAGTCCAACATTGACTTATGTGACTGCAAATGGTCCAATAGTTGGTTGAGGAAGAAATTGTATCAAAAAATAATTGAGAAATTATTTGAGGTTTTAATAATATTATATACATAATGACAAACAATATACAAAAATTTCAACTAGTTAACATTTACCAGTTACTAACTTCATACGTTAATAGGGCTACATTAACTAAATATTAATGAAATATATAAACCTCGACTAGACAAACCAATTTATATCAATTCGATAAACAATTCTGAATATACTCGAACGAGTACATAAAAGAATATCATACAGTCATCGAAATTCCAATTAAACCTATTTTCGTCATAACATGCCTTATCAACTGTCACCCCTATGCGGTCCATGGATTTTTCATTCATTGATCTAGATGCGTTCACTTTTAATCCGCTAAAACATGAAAGAAAAATCACAGACATCATGCCGAGCGCAATAAATTCAATGTCATAAAAAATGAAATTTTTAAAGCCCGGACATTTTCCAACTCCAAACGACGGCACACAATATCTGTGCTTGGCGCTGTCGCTGTCTACCCTTTTTATTAAAGTCTGCGATGTTGAGCTAAATAAAAAAACAACAACGCTTACATCTAAAAAGCCATAACTATGTGGCCTATTCATTTGGTTAAGTAAGTGCGTATTCATATAGGGATTCGCAAAACGCAAATATGCACACATCAACACACACACACACACGCATACACGCCATATGTAGGAAAGATTAAGTATGTACTTTTTAAATGTAATCTTACATAAGACTCAAACAAACACTACGCCAGCCAACAACGTCGACGACGAGGGCGACGATAGCAAACACTGAAGTAACCCAGTCCAGACCATGTGAACATCCAAGGATCAACAACAGAGCAAACCACCCCAGCACCAGCACGCGTCGACTAAGGTTGGCTAAAGTGTTAAGCCTTTCTACCAACAGGGAAGAGATGAAGCAGGCCAAGAGTTGCGTATGATATGCGAATGTTAGCGAAACGGAGGCTGGCAAGGGAAGTAGTTTTAGGGTAGCATATAAAGACACTTGAGATTGGACTTTTTGAATATTTGGACATATTGTGTATTTTGAATATTTTTAATATTTTTAATATTTTTAATATTTTTAATATTTTAAATATTTTTAATATTTTTAATATTTTTAATATTTTTAATATTTTTAATATTTTTAATATTTTTAATATTCTTAATATTCTTAATATTTTTAATATTTTTAATATTTTTAATATTCTTAATATTTTTAATATTTTTAATATTTTTAATATCTATATATATAAAAATGAAATGGTCCACGTATGTCATAACATCACTTGAGAACGGCTGGAGCGATTTGGCTGATTTTTTTTTTATTCGGTTCGAAATTTTCCGTAGATTGTTTGTGTTGAAAAAAATCAAATCCAGGTGGCGCTAGGGTGGATTTATATCGGAAATTTGAATGCATGTACCAATTCAACTGAAATTTAAAATGGATATTCGTTTGATCATGAGAAAACATTTTATGTACAAATTGACCCGGTAGATGGCGCTGGGGTCGGTTTACAATCAAAATTTTAACGAAAGGGCCAATTTAACTGAAATTCAGAATCTATGTTTGTTTGATCATCAGAAAAAATCGTATGTACAAATGGACCCGGTAGATGGCGCTAGGGTGGATTTATATCGAAAATTTGAATGCATGTACTAATTTAACTGAAATTTAGTATTTATGTATGTGGAACCTTGAAAAAAAATTTTTTGTGTAAATTGACCCGGTAGGTGTCGCTAGGGTGGAATAATAATGAAAATTTTTATGAACTAAACAATTTGACTGAAATTTTGAATGTATATTTGTTTTATTATGAGAATTTTTTTTGTATATATGGACCTACAGTTGATTTGGCTGGGGTTGAATTATTTCGAAAATTTATATCCATTGTCCGATTTTACTTAAACTTAAAATATATGATTTTTTTGGCATGAGAAAATTTTAAAATGTATGTTTGGAACCAGTTGCCTGTGTTTAGCTTATGATACACTTCATTTTTGGAATGTCATTTAGTCACTTTTTTTTAACATCATAGTTATTCAGAAGTCTATATATATAAAAAAGATATACATTTTGATGTCACCACTAATTGTGAAAACGGTTGACCCCATTTGTCCCAAAATTTCAGTAAAAGTAAAGGATTGGCTGTAGATGGTCATCCAGACTGCAAAAAGGATTAAAGAAGAATGACTAACTTTTATAATGGCGCACTTCCTACTGAATTAGAAAGCTTCACAAAGTTGTTTTTCCCATTTCGAAATTTTAGGGGACAATAACGAAAATAGGAATAACTGTTGATATCACCCAGACCATACGGTTAATGGGGTTGCTGAGCCTAATGAAGGCATTTTTGGAAATTCGTACTCCTTAGGATAAAAAGGTACAATCACCCAGTACACCAACGCAGAAAGTTCTATGTCAGTCAATCGGCTTAAAAATTTGGTTTTAGAATATATGCCTATCAATAAGTACGTTTTCATCACATAATGGACGACACTGCTGATCCGTTTTAGCAATTCTTATAATAATATATAATAATCTTTAAGATATATGAAGAACAGAATTTGTCCGGGAAACCTCGCCCTTTAAATTGAAATATTTTAGAGGTCAAAGAAATAAACCAATCGGTATTAGATTTCAACTACACTCAACATATTTTACAAAAATTTGGAGGCAGGACGAAGTCTGCCGGGCCAGCTAGTTTTTAATATTTTTAATATTTTTAATATTTTTAATATTTTTAATATTTTTAATATTTTTAATATTTTTAATATTTTTAATATTTTTAATATTTTTAATATTTTTAATATTTTTAATATTTTTAATATTTTTAATATTTTTAATATTTTTAATATTTTTAATATTTTTAATATTTTTAATATTTTTAATATTTTTAATATTTTTAATATTTTTAATATTTTTAATATTTTTAATATTTTTAATATTTTTAATATTTTTAATATTTTTAATATTTTTAATATTTTTAATATTTTTAATATTTTTAATATTTTTAATATTTTTAATATTTTTAATATTTTTAATATTTTTAATATTGTTCTTGTTTTGTTTTTTATTCATCTGCAATGAATTATGATATTGTCATAGAGATTGTGGTTAATGTCGAAATGACGTCATACGCCTAACCTGCTGTCAACATAATAAATTTCACACTCTTCAATAAAAAACTATTGGCAATAATAAATAATTGCCAATAGAACTGATCTTAAACCGAACTATGACAATATTATTTTTAATTTTTTTAATATTTTTAATCTTTCTGGTATTTTCAATTTATTTAATATTTTTAAATTTTTTTTTTATATTTTAAATATTTTTTATATTTTTAATATTTGTGATATTTTTGATAGAAGACACAGCAAAGGGCGCTTACGAGACATTGTGGTTAATGTCGAAATGACGTCATACGCCTAACCTGCTGTCAACATAATACATTTCACACTCTTCAATAAAAAACTATTGGCAACAATAAATAATTGCCAATAGAACTGATCTTAAACCGAACTATGACAATATTATTTTGAATTTTTTTAATATTTTTAATCTTTTTAATATTTCTAATTTTTTTTTTTCGATCTGTGCAGAATATGAATATGTTTTTCATTGTTCGGTTTAAGATCTATTCTATTATTGCTAATAGAATTTGTTTTTACAAGAGTTGTGTGAAATGGATTATGTTGACAGCTGGCAGGGCAGATAGCTATTTCGATGGTTGCCAAACCATCATCATCAGTGCCGTTTGCTGTGCCTTCTCCACTCATTACCACAACCTTAAGTGTTAAAAGCTTCACACAATCAATGTGAAGCTCACACACACCGGTGCGAAAATGGTATCAACGAAGACAACGTCAACACAATCCACACAAGCTCTTGTCTATGCTTTGTCCATCGGACAAAATAGCATAAAATTGTTTTTGGCATAAAATGCCAACCCAGTGTACCTCCCGTGTATGTTTTCTCTTGTATATTTTTTTTTTTTCGATCTGTGCAGAATATGAATATGTTTTTCATTGTTCGGTTTAAGATCTATTCTATTATTGCTAATAGAATTTGTTTTTACAAGAGTTGTGTGAAATGGATTATGTTGACAGCTGGCAGGGCAGATAGCTATTTCGATGGTTGCCAAACCATCATCATCAGTGCCGTTTGCTGTGCCTTCTCCACTCTCGTGGGGAAAGAATTTCCTCCATTTCTCATGTTTGAATATTAACGGTCAAATTCAAAGAATACACCACTGGTGCTGGACATTTTCGGCTGAAAATACATCACTGGTGCTGGACATTTTCGGCTGATATCTACTTCGCATGTACATGTGTGACATAATTGTAGATATATATACAGCTGATGATGTACCATTGTGTATCAGTTTGTCACAAAGGGGTCTGAAGATGAACTCGTCATGGAGTTCGAAACGCGTCATCCTAGTGAGTGACACACTGAATTTGACCAAAAATATTTAAACAATAAAATAATAAAAAAAAAAAACACTTTTCTGATCGTAAGCCGAATTTGATGTATCATTTGATACACTTTAACGTAAATTTAATATTTTTAATATTTTTAATATTTTTAATATTTTTAATATTTTTAATATTTTTATTATTTTTAATATTTTTAATATTTTTAATATTTTTAATATTTTTAATATGTTTAATAAGTTTAATAAGTTTAGTATTTTTAATATTTAATATTATAAAAACTTTGAATATTTGAAATACTATGAATTTTTGGAATATTTTAAATTGTTTGGCTAATTAAAAT
Organism: Muscina levida; assembly: GCA_964034835.1. Lineage (NCBI taxonomy): Eukaryota > Metazoa > Arthropoda > Insecta > Diptera > Muscidae > Muscina > Muscina levida. The sequence goes on along the minus strand of OZ035880.1, from coordinate 185,588,625 downwards.
TTTATGAATAGATTACAACTTTCCAAAACGATGTCATTTACATACCACCCTCCTTGAATGTAACCCAAATCACTCAACCATATTTCCCTCCTAGGCAAAATGACATGAACTCGCAGCATGCGTGTGCTCTGTGAAAACAAAAAACAGCTTCAAATTTGTTGAAGCATAAACTTTTGCAGCCTGGCCAATGCCTCGCCTCTCATGGCATTTTCCGTTCCTCTGCCAGTTACCTCCACCGTTGACTTTGCTGACACGGTCATATCCCATCCGGAATGTGAAAGTCAGTTGCTTCTATCACACCGTACAACTTTTTAATGCCATATTAAGTTTGAGTTTTCGACTTTGTATAAAATGCCTAAGTATCATAGAATGACTGTAGACTCACAAATATTCTACGTTTGGCCTCTTCATTCTAGTTATTTTTTTTTTAATGTGCTTAAGGTTTGCTTATAATAAAGCTAATCAAAAGCCACTTTATGTTGAGAGAAAGTATCGTAGATTAACGTGTGTTTCTGAGTTAGGCACTCGCAAAGTGCAATAACGTCATATGTTGCCTGCAGAGAAAATACTAATTTTTATTTAAACCAGGGAACCAAGTTTGTTTAAATACATTAGAAAATAATTTTTAGGTAGATACGGTGGGATGAAGTTATTAAAAAATCACAACTATATTTTATATTCAAGATTTCTGATACTCAAACAATATTGTCTTAGTTAGACGCGTATCTATTGAGTTCCATGTATTACATAAATCGATTGACCTGTACAAATTGTCGTAGAACGCAAGAATTGAAAAAGGTTAAAGTTTACTTTTGTTAGCTGTCGGTGAGATCCATGGTTCGATTCCTGTCTCATCATCTACATTTTTCTTTCAGCACTGCTTCAAATTTAAGTGAAATGTGTGGCACAATAATCTTCTTCATTCCTATGACAAGGATTTGATACATCCAAATTCGTAGTACTTCTAAATCAGTTATTCTGCTCTTGTACTATTTCTCGCAAAGCTAAATAAACTTTAGCACATACTGCCTATGCACCTCCATTAATGCAACTGCACTATACTTCCAATACTCTTCTTCAAAACCTTCTACAGTCCCCCTCAGGTATCCTCTTTATTCTAGACTTTACTGTATCCTAATATTCCAAGAACTTAAACTCCAAATGTTGAAATTTATGCAAATTTGCGCGCACAAGTATAAAACTCATCACATGTACTACATAAGTAGGGGCAAAAGTTTGTTACCAAAGTCGTGAGATTTCTTGAATTTCCTTATGTTGAAAACTTGTACAAGAAAATTCCATAATAAATGAAGTTAAGTATTGCCTTTAACGTTAGAGCAAATCATGATGACATCTTGTTACACTGCTTCTTAATTGGTCTATGATTTATGTTGAGTTTCCAAGTAAAAGTGTTTCTAGATTTAAAATATATTAGTTTTGCTAAAGGTTGTATTTACTCATAAGAGCTTTCATTCGTCTCATAAATCTTAAATTCTATATATAAATAATTATGATGATGAGTTCTAAATAAATGCTTGTGCATACTTTAGCTTATATTTGTATGCATGTGTTTAGAAAGTAAAGTTATGTTACGTCATATATGTACGTGTAGATGGCAAAATGAAGTTAGAGTCAGTTGGTATGCTATAAAGTATATGTAATAGTAAAGTAACCACGTGTTGGCGATTATTGTCCATTGCTTATGGTGAAAGTTGTGTGATCTGACATATATCAAATCACTTTACTCAGACCTATTAATCACTGATAGGGATTTTTATTATCCTTTTAGTTTTTTCTGTTCGTTCCACTTCCTTGAGCACTGACATATTAGGGGTTTATAGCAGCTTGCCGACCTAATGGTGTATGCATTAAGACAGTGAGTGCGTATTATAATTCATGCAAATAATCTTCTTAACCTTATGAAGTATTAATAATAACACGTTTTAGTGCTTTCATTTAATACATACTTACATTAACTTTAGCGATATTGAGAAATTCTAACATCTATAAATAGTTATATTGCAAAGATGACCTTGTTGATATTAAAATCAATTGAATGGGTTTTTTGGTATCTATAATTAAGTAGCTTGTAGCTTATATACACTTATGAAAAATCATAGTAAGTTATCAAGCATCAACGTTAAGATTACACTGTGTGACAGTAAAAACTGGCGATGCCTAGATTGCATCTTAACAAAGAAAACATATCAGATGTGAAGATGTTTCACAACTTCTTTGGTTTTTATACCCTCGACCATATTGTTAAAATTATAAAAGAGATGAGGTATCATAAGACAGAAATCGTTTTAAAACTTTAAAAGACTATTAAACCATTTTCTTCTACCTGACTTGCCGGCTGATGAGTCAACATGAATAGATCTTCACTGTGTTAGTACAAATCTACTATTGGCAATACTATTTCCAGTAGTGATTCGATATTAAATATGAATAAAGTATCGACACATAGTATATCACATATAAAATTTCCTATTATCAAGAAAGGGCCCTAGTTTCTATCGACACATAGTATATCACATATAAAATTTCCTATTATCAAGAAAGGGCCCTAGTTTCTATAAGTTTATGTATTTTACTGACCTGAATTTTGTCATTTTGCAGCTCGTAATATAAGCTCCAGCTTAAAAATCATTTGAATACGGTTCACGCAGAAGGTGAAGACTTAACTTAAACTTCGATGGAAGGACCAAATGGAAAAGGGCATCTCGAAACTTGGTGTCACAAATTGGTGAAGCAGCGCAGAACAAAGAAGCAACTGTCAATCTATTCAATGTTCGGCTGAAGAAACTAACGTTGCGTTATAGCCACCCAAGAAGAACATAAACTGCGAATTGGGTCATTTGGTCTGGTACCACAAATTCATACCAGAGTTATTGCTTAAGTATTGTAGTTATCATTACTTATTAGCGAGAGACTTAACTTTATCCCTGCCTCTGAAATTAATTAACTATTTTACAAAAAATTCCTACTGCAGATTTCGTTATGAATTTGGTAAAAATAAATGTCCTCGAAGTTGTTAATTCTTGTTATTCTACTGTACCAAAAAGTACTTTTTCAAAAGTATTTTTATTGGGCCGACAGAACTCATCTTATCATAGTATTTTACTGCACTTAATTCATGATGTGCCAAAAACTACTTTTATTGTACCAAGATTCCTTTTATTGTTCCGACAAGTACATTTTTTGAACCGAGAAATACTTTTTTATGTACAAAAAAGTGATTTTTATGACCAAAATTACTGTGGTTGTATTAAAAGTGTTTAATTTTGGTATAACTAAGTACCAGAAAAGTAGTCTCATTGTACCCATAGTACTTTAATTGTGTCAAAAAGTTCTTAAATTGTACTAAAAATTATTTGTGTGGTACTAAAAAGTAATTTTATTGTACCAAGAATTACTTTTATTGCTCCAAAAAGTATTTTTATTCTACCGACAAGTATGTACAGTTCCACAAAATACTTTTATTGTACCAAAAAGTATATAAGTTGTGACGAACTGTGCTTTTACTGGCCTACAAAGGATCGAACAGTACTTTTTGGGTGCAGTGCAATAAAGCCATATGGCCTTATTTTCCATTCGATTAGAAAATATACCAAAGAGTAAATTTGTTGTACCAAAAATAATTTAACTGTACTAAAAAGCAATTAAGTACTGTCAAATTGCACTTTAAATTTGCAATAAATAAATTCTATTGCACAAAAAATATTTTCGTTGTACCAAAAAGTACTTAATTTGTCACAAAAGGTATTTTTAGTGTAAAAATATATAAGATTCAAATTCATAACACTTTTCTTTTATCATCAATCACTTAAGTTGTGACAGTAAGTAATTTTATTGTGCCTAAAAGAATTTTAATTAGACAGAAAAGTACTTTTATTGCAACAAAAGGTACTTTTGTTGAATACAAATTTACTTTTTGTACTAAAATGTACGTTTATTGTATCAAGAAGTACTTTTATTCTACTATTATTGTAACACAAAGTATTTTCGGTACTATAATACCAAGAAGTAGTTTTATTGTACCATTTTACGAAAAAGTACTTTTTTGTACCAATTATTGTGTAAAAGTATTTTCGTTGTACCAAAAGCATTTTATTTGTACCAAAATGTATTTAAGTGTACAAAAATTCACATTAGAAATCAAAACTACTTTTATTGTAGCAAGAAGTTTAATTGGACCGAAATATAATTTAAATGTGCCTTTCAAAGTACCTTTTTTGATCAAAATGTAATTTGATTGTACTTAAAGTACACTTATTGTATCAAAAAGTGCTCTTATTGTGTTTAAGGGTAATTTTCGCATTAGAGTATAAAATGAACTTTTAGTACATTAGTACTAAAAAGTTCCTTTCTGTACTAGAAAAGTATTTTTTTATTTATTGTATTTGTATTGTACTAAAAAAAGTTTTATGTACTAAAAAGTACTTTAGTTCTACCAAAATATACTAAAATTGCAGCAAGAAGTACTTAAGTTATACCAAAAAAAAACTAGTATTGTATCAATATTATTTTCGTTGTATTAAAACCCACTTTCTAACTAAAAGTATTTTTATTCTACAATAAAATATTAAAATTAACTTAAATTTCTTTCGACATTATTATCACAATTGCATTACTTTATTATTGGTCAGTTCTACAGTAATGAGAGATAGATGGATACTCTTTTTTAATGGCAGAAATAACAAAAACTTATCTATCAGTAGCCGCACGTAGAAAAGTATTCCAAACGGTTCGGTCATTTGCGCTCCGTAGAAGTGTAGATAGCAGCTCTTTTACCTGGTCCATACATCGAAGTCTGGGCGCCCACTCCTGTGCCGCCCATCGAGTTTATTTCCGAAAACTTTTCGAACCGGAGCATTTTCGGTCATTCGTACGTGTCCAGTAAGATGGGTCGCACTTCATACAAATAAAAAAAGTTTTGCCGGTCACCCCTAGAATGAAAAATAATTTGAAAACAAATTCAAAAAAAAAATTTATTTTTTTTGCCACGCCCCTTGACCCCGCGCATTGGGTTTTTTGTTTCCTGTGTCTCCATTTATAGTCCGATCGTAATGTGCAACATATCAATGTTCTTGGAATGATAACAGCTATATATTCTCCTCTGATCACTTTTGACTCCGACGTCAAATCCTAGAAGATTCTACCGGAATCTCGGTTTTTATCCCTCTAAGTCAAATTTTTTTCGTAACGATAAAAAAGTTTTTTAAGTTCCAAGATATTTTCTATTTTACCGTATATATTTTTATTCGTAAACAAAAAAGTTAACTTTTTTAAAGTTTAGTTTAGTTAACAAAAAAGTTAACTTTTTTAAAGTTTAGTTAACTTTTTTGTTTATGATTATGTTTCGTAACATATATACGGTAAAAGAGAAAATATCATGGAACTTAAAAAACTTTTTTATCGTTACGAAAAAATTTGACTTAGGGGGGTAAAAACCGAGATACCGGTAGAAACTTCTAGAACTTGACGTCGGAGTCAAAGTGATCAGAGAAGAAAATGTAGCTGCTGTCATTCCAAGAACATTGATATGTCGCACATTACGATCGGACTATAAATAAAGACACAGGAAACAAAAAACCCAATGCGCGGGGCCAAGGGGCGAGGCAAAAAAATTAAATTTTTTTTTAATTTGTTTTTAAATTATCTTTCATTCTAGAGGGTGACCGGCACAACATTTTTTATCGACCCACCATAGTGTCCAGGCCAGCACATTCTGTCTATTTGACTACGTCGATGTCGTTGTACAGCTCATGTTTCATTCGACGACGGTACTCGCCGTTAACGAAAATGGGTCCAAACATTTTGGGAAGTATTTTTCTCTCGAAAACTCCAAGAATATGTTGATTTGCCTGCGTTATTACCTTGGATTCTGCGCTGTAGAGCTAGATAGGTAAGATCAGTGTCTCGAAGAGTTGTATCTTCGATCGTCGAGACAGGGCGTTTTTATTAAAACGCTTACTCAGCGCATAGTAGCAGCGGTTTGCGATCAATACTCGTCTCTTGATTTCCATGTTGGCATTATTATTTTGGTTTATGGCGGAGCCGAGGTAGACAAAATTATCTACCACTTCAAAGTTATAGTTGTCAACGTTCATAGAGTTTACTCGTTTGGGACGCTGTGAGAACGTTGATATCTATAACTTTGAAGAGGAAACAAATAACTTTTTATGTCCTCATTAATAACCAGACCCACTTCTGCCGCAGTCCTCGGCCAATGATATCTATATCATCGGCATACTGCTCGCGCATGTGGTTTTTGCCAGTCGTGTTTACTGCTGACTTCTGCATGATCATCTCCGTATGAAGTCTGTCGCATGACAGACTATCGCCTTGTATGAAGCCTTGCTTGGTAGAAAATGGCTCTGTTAGATTTATGCCTATTTTCACTGAAGACTTGGTGTCAGTCAGTGTCTTCCCGAAAAGTCGTATCAGCTTCGCCGGCATACCAAATCCAGCCATAGCTTTGTAGTCGATAAACAGATGGTAGGTGTCGATCTGGATATCTTGGGTCTTCTCCAGTCTTTATCGAAGTGTGAATACCTGGCCGGTCGTGGATTTATCTGGTCTAAAGCCACACTAATCCAAGTAGGTTCGCTAAAATGGGCTTTTGGGCTTTACTCTTTCACATAACACACTAGGCAGGACCTTGTATGCTACAAGGTAAAAGGCTGATTCGGCGATAGTTGGTACACTCACTTGAATCGCCTTTCTTAAGCACGGGACATAGGACACTCAGATTTCAATCATCGGGCACGCACTCCCTGAGCAAAATCGTGTTTATGAGCTGGTGCATGCACGTTGCCAGCTCATCGCCGCCGGCTTTAAGAAGCTCTGCCAGTAGTCCATCGACTCCCATAGCTTTGTTATTTTTAAGCCGTGCAATTGCCGTGCTGATATCGTTTTGGGCTCGGTGGTGGAGTCTACTCCATCGTCGATGATTGGCGTGATTTCGTCACTTACGCTGCCTTCGGGAGCGAGCAGAGAACGAAAGTGTCCCTCCATATTTGCAGCACACTCTGAATGTCAGTGACCAGATTTCCGTCTCCGTAATTAGAGTTGGGAGTCCTTGGTCAAAAACCATTTGTTTTTACCTTTTGGTAGAACTTTCGGTCTTCACCTCTATCCCTGTAATTTTAAATATCCTGGCTTTCTCTTCTCTTCCATAGACGCTGAAATAAATGAGAGAGTTGGTTGCAGTAGGATTGGCTATCTCGATGTTATGCATTTGGTTACGAGCATTTTTAGCACTGCTTAATTGCGTGCATACTTTGGCAGCAACCAGGTGGTGATCCGAGTGAATATTTGCATTGCGCATCATGCGCACGTCCATAACGCTTGAGATATGCCTTCCATCAATTACCACGTGATCAATCTGGTTTCTTTTATTTTGGTCAGGGGATATCCAGGTTGTCTTGTGGATATCTTAATGGGGGAATCTGGTTCCACTTACTATAATGTTTCTTACCCACGCATCTTTAATGTCCTCATCTATACCTTTCGTCGGGGCGTGTACACAAATAAGCGTAATGTAAAAATATTTCGCCTAGATGTGAATAGTGGCTATTCGGTCACTTACAGGGTTAAACCGCGAGGTCTTGACGACTATGAATCCACATCGAAATTCGTGTCTTTCTGCATGACAGCTATAAAAGAGGTCACAGTTCTTTCGTCGTGTGCATCCCTGTGCCGTCCATCGCATATGTTGTATGGCGGTGATGTCAGCCTTATATATGTCGAGGACATCCGCCAGTTGACGCAAGACGCATCGGTTGTAGCATTTGTTACCACAGGCCGGGTGTTCAAAGGCATATCCCGGGGAATACGTGATCTTTTGGACGTTGTGAGCTGCTTGGGGACCTCCCAGATCCTTGTTATTCCCTGGTGAATATCAATCGAAATACTCAATAATTGTTAAAAATAATTTCTGGCATATAGCCTCCACGACTGCGCCTTATAAACACCAAGCATACCCGGCCTTATTTCGTCAAAAATACGTCGAATGTTGACTTCAAAATGTGCAATCGTTGCTAGTGTATGAGTTTAGACCAGAGATTTGATGTATCCTCACAAAAGTGTCAACTGTTTCTTGAGATAATTCGGTCACCAAACGTTTGGCTTAAAATGTAATGGTTTCACGAGCTATATGACACGTTGCTCAGTCTTGTTAGAACCATTTCTGAGGAAGAAAAAAATCACGCATCATTTGACGAAGCATCATGAGAATTGTGCACTTTCCAAAAACGAATAGTTGGAAAATAAATTCAGATTCAACTTTACTTGAATCTTACTCCATTCACCGAACACACTACGTAATTAACAGTCCGCTTGCAGACATACTACACTGCATGATAACGTGTAAAATGTCACATCATAAATGTCAAATTGGCCACCTGCTTGGAAATTACGGAGGATTCCAAATTTCAAATTTTATATTGCTCACCCTTTACATTACCTTTATATTATTTTCACCAAATATTTGGACCATTTCCTACATTCTCACAGTTGTATAATACCCAGTCTCTTTTTCTCTTACTCTCTCTTTATCCCTCTCTTTTTATCCCTTCAAAACACAGATCATTGCAATTTGTAACTTAGTTACTCAACTTTCCCTGTATCAGTATTGATTGCAGTTATCCCTTTGCTATTTGGATTTTGTTTTTTGTTGATTCCCTTATCCATCATCAATTTCTTGCTACCACCACTGGCCCTTGCAATGTTCATCTCTGTCATATAAAAAAGGAACGAAAAACAAAATGACAATGTTGCAACAAAAGTTGCTACGATGATAAACTTTTCGATCCGCATGTCCACTATTTTCCATCCATTGCCCCACCCCTGGGCAATCACTGGGAACAAACGCACGCACACAGGAAGCAATACAAACCTAATTCAATTAGAAAAAAGTTTAAACATACACCACTTAATGAGCCATTGTCATTAAAGTTTATGTTCAAACGCGAACGAGAGTAGAGAAAAAAAAACTCGCCACTAGTAAAGTGAAAGGCATGCCAAGGACATTATAAATAAGTGTATAAATAACTTAAAATTAAAAAGTTTAATACACAATCGTTAATGAGATGTTGAGAAAGTTCAGCTATAGTGTTTGTGGCACAAACTATTTGTTGGTCATTGTGCAATGTTTTTGTGCTGTATTAAATAGGACAGTTAAATTTGAGCGTTTATTTGAAATCATGCTTGCCAGGGGAAAGTTAAATGCTTTAAAGTCAACGGACCAATGATGGACGGCCAGTTCAAGTAAATGTTGAAAATTGTACACAACAACTTCTGTAATAATGGTAAAGAAATCTTGTAAACATATATGTGCCAGCGGCTCAGTTGTTATATAAATAATAAAAATTATAACAAAAAATATAGGCCACACTATGTCCCAAATCAATCATTAATTATTTTTATCCGAATCGCCTTCACTGAACTTCGAATTTGATAACACTACCTTTCTGGTATTTCAAATCGCAATATGTTAGATTCCTTAAAAATAGCAACAGTTTACATTGCAATATGAATTAAACATGTAACTTTTTTTTTCTTTTGCAACAGGCACATTTAACTTTGGACAAATAATGGCTGCGACCGCACATTCGCAAAGTTTGGGGCGTTGAAGCGTACATGACAATATGATTCGACTGTGAATTTTATTTTTTCCGGACCGGAAGAGCATAAAACTATAACAAACGCCAACAAAAACAAAAGTACAAATCAAAGAAAAATGGAATATCCCAATATTGAACAGCGACCAAACAGTAGCGTAGCGTAAATGTAATAAAAACGCCTCACGTTCATTTTAACAACAATTCATAGAAATTTGTCAGCAATTGAATTTACGCCAAATTATGTTGGAGCAAAAAACTACAAGTGATGCCAAATATTCACTCAGCCGTGACAACGAAGTTTCACACATTCATGCAGTCACACACTCGCACACACACATACATAAACATATCCATACACTCACTCACACACACAAACATATCATCCCAGAGAAATGACATCAACAACAATGTATCACATTCAACATAAACACACTGATATCCTTTTGTGCAATTCGAAGAGCGAATGAGTGTTATGACTGCAAAACAAAGATACCCATATCCTTGCAAATGAATATCGGCATATTTGAATGTAAATTTTCTGTATATGAATAAATGTTCTCGTTGGTTTGATGATATCCCAATACAATATGCAGTAATTTATACATTTGTTGTATTGCTGTGTGAGTCCTTGTATTGTGAGCATCCTTTGTACGGGATATTCAATACAATGTATTCATCGGATGCAAAAGTTTACGGGACAATTTTCCTGGTTTTTTTGTTGTCTTGTTTTTTTCTGTATCGGCAGTAGAAAGCAAAAACGCTTTTGGCATTTTGCCGAAATGCAATCAGTATCCAAAAATAAAATCATGTTTAACTAAACCAATTTCTTGTAAGGGAAATGCGTGTCCATTTGCGAAATTTTTCCTTTTGGCAAATATGATTGAGAATTGTTATCTTCGGCTGTTACAGGGAATATTATGTAAGCGTGAAGAAAAATTTTCTGGTCTGACAGAGTTTTGAATTATGCAATGGCGCTCAAGAGGAACGTTTGGTATTTTCGGGATGTCATTGTTCAATGAAAATGAAATTATTGTATTAATTCTTAATGGGTCCAAATTACACTAAAGAACAGAAGCTAGAAAATGTTGGCGCTAAATTGATTCACGGAAACGGTAAAATTTTCACGAATCATGATCAGAGTTACTATAAATTACTATACATATACTATAAATTATTAAATTATGAATAAATCCCAAGTTTCCAATCAAACAGGGTCACAAACAATTTAATTCCTTCATTGTTGAAACTGACAAATTTTCATTGTGCTCCTTTAGACCAACTGTGGGTTATTCCTTTTGAATACCTGAAAAGGTTGCAGTAACATCTTCTGTAAACTAATGTTTCAGTCGAGCTTACAACCGCTTTTCACATTGTTACTTTCATAAGTATGTTGAAAAGATCACATCATTGATTGTCGCCTTTTCGAAGGCCAGAATGTTTCGGCAAGATATTTGCCAATCTTCAGTGAAGACGGTCAGAGCCATTCCGAAAAAACAGTATCAGTTTAGTAGGAATGCCAAACTTAGCCCTCAAACAATTACTGTCGTACAGACTGTCGAGGACATTTTTAAATTTGACGAAAAGATGGTATGTGTCGATCTGTTATTCATAGGTGTCTTTCAAGATATGTCGTTAATATCTTGTTAGTTGATGATTTACCAGTCAATTTACAGCGTAGCCATCATTATTTCCTCCAGGCGCTATGCAATTTATCGTTGTACCCAGAGTTGTCTGAACAATGTTTATCATATCTTAGTACGATTGATGTGACAATTGTCACGGAATGGGTAATATGCTAACACTACCAGAAACTTTAAAAGTAGAGGTGTTGTGTCGTTGTAGCTCGGAGCACTTGTTGCAGTAGACAGCACTGTAGATATTGCAGTTATACGATGGCTAGTTTTCTTTGTGATAGGTTATGTGAGTTTTTTTCAACAGAGTAGTAATCCGGCATCATGGACTCTAGATAAGTTGCTTCTATCAATTTTCACATGATCAATTTGACTTTTGGTAATAAACAAGTTGCCTTGTGGACAGGTTTTAGCTGAATTTGGTTGCAAGTATAAAACCTATTTTCTGACATATTGGCATGTAGACTGATTTTTCCGATCGATGAAATAAGAAATTTGTTCATTCCTATCTTTGCATTGAACTATCCCAACAAAATGTTAAAGTCGTGGTCATGTCATCGGTCTTTCAGCAGTTCTTGTCCGGACTTTGCTCATCTTACAATGTAACCTCCACTTAGAGTATAAACACTTGCATAACATATTTCAGCTCGATATCTCATAAACTACGGCTGTAATAGCGGGGACAGATAGAAGGACACCCAGAAAAAATGGGAGTTTGTTCCGGAGATGCGAATAGTTTCGGCCGGTCTTGTTTATCTAAGAATGTAGGCTCCGCTGAGGGGATAGAAAATTGCACCTCATATTTCAGATCGATAGCTTTTAAACTACTGCTGTAATCGCGGAGACAGACAGACAGACAGACAGACAGACACCCGCAAATAGAGGGAGTTTGTATGGGAGGTGGGAGTAGTTGCTGTCCGATCTTATCCATCTTCGAACTTAACTTGTTCTTAGAGGATATGCATACTAAACTTTGGAAGGTGGAAGTAGTTTTTGTCCAATCTTGCTCATCTTGGAACTTAACCTCATCTTAGACGATATAAAGGATAAAAACTTGAGGGGAGCTTGTATGGGAGGTGGAAATGGTTTTTATCCAAACTAGCTCATCTTGGATATATATAGTAGTTCTTGTCCGATCTTACTCATCTTAAAATATATCATCCGCTTAGAGGATATATGCCTGCATATAGCTCTTAAAGTTTAATCGCAGGGACAGACGGATGGACACCCCCAAAAAGTGGAAGATTGTGTTGGAAGTGAAAGTAGTTTTGGTCCGATCTTGATTAAATTTCGGTTCGATTGCTGTGAAAATAAGGCCTTGAAGACATGACGTCTAAATGTGAAAGAAGGCCTTGTTGCATGCCTGCTTGTAGAAGTCCTTGCGAAGTCGACGCTAGGATATTGTCATACCACCCCTCCTTACGGGCCCTTTAAACGGAAAAACAAAATTAATATACTCTTCGCTAAGATGGTAAGCACTGTAAATATAATCCGGTGGAATAGACGTGCAACAGTTTTTTAGAGTACTTACACAGTCACATGATATTATAGTTTTTTAAATATACTTAAATTAAATTTTTGTTTGGAATGTGCCACGCCCGACGCGTCGCTCCAATCACGCCCAATTTTCGACAAAATACGTTTATTACTTTGTTAGTTTGCTTGTTTTATTAGCCAATGAAGGACCTGAAGGCTGGTGGCTAACTCAACCATCGTCGCTCACTATCTGTCGCTATTCATGATAAAAATATTACGAAGAACGTTGCCTAGGTGCCAGTACGTGGTGGTTGTGAGTCAGCTTAAGATGCAAGATTCACTTTACATCCCCAACGCCACTATTATGACTATAACTGTTATACTTCTACAGATATCTGATTGGAACCATTTATTTTATATAGGAGGTGCCATAGGAAGGATGGGCCTACGATCACGCACAATTTCGAGCAATAACACACATTGGCGAAGAAGAAACTTACAACAGTTTGAAAATCTTGCATAGTACTCTAGATATAGGCTAACAACTATTAACCTTTTATGGGAATAGCCAACACCAACAATCCGGTTACGCTCATTTCTAGACAAATGTCATTGATTGTAATAACCTATTAACCTAACTCACTCAAAATGTCAAAGATTTCTCTGTAATAGTACTTCAGATATAAGTTATTCCCTATTCGTCTTGTATGGGAGACGACACACCCACTCCACTTATCAAAATAATGAATACCCCACTGTACTCATAATATTGGCGGTTAGATGTTGCAAACGTTTTAGAAAAGGTCAGTTCAGACGACTTGGTCTTCTATAAGCTACAGGCATACAAACAAACACACCACTATATTATGGATTGACAAACTCCAGCTGACGTTCGCATTCTCCTATAAAAAAAGTAGGTGGTGTAGTGTAAGTTTTAATGTAGAAAGCTAGTTAATTCACAATAACACGAGAACCTATAACATATTCCATACCTCATTAATGGGGTGTAAAGGGATGTTAAGTAAGTAAGCAAGAAAAAGCGGAAAAATTTTGGTAGAGTTTAAAACAAAACCGAATGGACATTTTCGGCTGATATCTACATCGCATGTGGACATTCCACATAATTGTAGATATATATACAGCTGATGATGTACCAGAATGAACCAATTCGTCACAAAGGGGTCTGATGATGAACTTGTCAAGAAGTTCGAAACGCATCATCCTTGTGAGCTAGATATAATAAGTTTAAGGGAAACTGTTTAGTTTTAAATTAAAACAACAAAAACCTACTTCCTCAGGAAGATTAATAAATTTTTATTCGTGTCACCATGAAAATGTTATCATGAACACTGCCAATTTTGCCAGACGGGTGTTGGACATAAGTGACAGACAATTCCATAAAGAAAACAAAATAAAAATAACGACAATACTGGAACAAAATAGTTTCCCTAGAAATGTAGTTACAAAATGAATATATAATTGTCAAAAACAAAGCAACATACAAGAACAAGAAGAACCCAAAATCAATAAATCAATGGCATACATCCCAAGATTGTCCGAAAGAATGAAAAAATCGAAAATATATGGTTACATGGTTACAAAATCAAAAATTCGGTATTCCGAATCCTTGTCACCGTGACAATAGTTACAAAAATTGTTACCTGCCAGAAAGGAGGTAACAAGCTGGTTACAGCTGTTTTGAATAATATTTTGAGTTGTTAACGGATGTAGAAAATGTTAACATTTTGGATACGGAACAACATTTCAGCAAAAGGTTTATGCTGGAACTGTTGCACATAATCGATATACCGAAAGAGAGAAGAATGAACTACAAATCGGATATTGAGAACTTAACATTAAACTACAGACAAGCTGTAAAGATATGAAAAAAAAGTTATAAATAAACTTCTACCTTTACGGCTTAAACTCTTTGTTCATGAACAATATGCATTCATTGAATTTTTCTTTACGATTCTATCCCTTATTTTTAACAAAATATCCATCATACTTACCGCTAGTTACCCTTTTTCGAAACAACAAAGAAACTTTAGTAGTATAGCAAGTATATTACCTAAATTACTTGTAAGTAACTTTGTATTAATATTTCAAAGAAATATTGACCCTTTTGCATTTCGTCTTTTTTGTACTTTGAAAACAATTTTTTAATAAATTTCCTTGTAAACTTGTTACGTAATCATTGCTTTACTTTTTGTTTTAACATCTCCGATGGCAAAAAGTTATGAATCTTCTTTATTGGGTTATGCAAGGAAACGTAGCCGTAATAGTATGCATCCGTTTGTTATAAATTATAATCTCAGTTATAATGATTACAAATTACTTGGTATGTACTATCTACAATGTTGACAAGTAAATAAGTGAAATGCTTGAAAGATATTAAGTCCACTTAGTTATAGAGGATTATTTCTTAAAATTGGCTACGAATCTATACGAAAACGTTGACAATAATTGTCTTTGTATAACATAATAAAGAAGGCTATTAGTTTAATACTGCTGTGGATTTGTTGCATATTACTATTTCCTTAAACTCATATAAGATAATCGTTATTAAAATTTTATGTATTTTTCTTATATTTATTATGATCTCAGTATTATTATACCCTTTACCACGCGCACGCACTTGTTGTTCCATGTGGCATTATATAAAAACTTCAACTTAATATTTCTTTACTCCTTATGAACGGAGTATGAGGTAGCTTTTCGCGTTATTTTGATTTAACACAATTTGTATTTTTAGACTCACAACAAACGGCACCTACTTGATTATAAACGAATGCGAACGTCACTGTTTGATAAGCTTTTACGAGGCATACTGATTCAGTCGACATTATACTGCGAAGTTGCTGTCAAGAGAACATCGAGGTATCCACCAATGAAAGCAAATGTAGATGGTAAGGGGCAGGAATCTCACGTGTTCTAACCATCACATAATCGATCAGCTTCAAAGTATGAGCTGATATAAAGATATTTGTCAGTCTGTCTGCCCCCGCGGTTACACAGTAGTTTAAAAGCTTTCGAGCTAAAATCTAATACGTAAGTTTCTATCCTCCAAGAGAAGGTTAAGTTCTAAGTTAAGTAAGATCGAACATAAACTACTCCTTCAATTCATACAATCTGCCCGAATATGATGATTACAAAATTCATAAAAAAATAAAAGCTTTCGCTTGTACTGCAGTCCATTTTCGACAACCTTAAGAGAGTATCAACAATGAAGTTTTGGTGTCTGTTTAACAGTTTTTAATTTAATTTTTAAATTTAATGTAAACCGCAAATTCTTCTGTAATATATGTATACCCTTTAATCTCATATTAATTTTCCATATTTACATCCAACTAATTTGGTAAAAGGTCAACATTAACTAAATACTAGAGAGACTGTAAATTACTAGAAATTAAATTGCTTTAAAACACTCCACAGAGAATAGAAATTTATTTATATTTTTTGTTTTTCTTTCTCCATTGTTTTTTACTATTTCTGTTCTCCGAAAGTCGAGATGGCAACCAAAGCAGACACAACTTTCAATCCTTTAGCATAGGGTCCAGTTTTCTGTTTATTTGTTTTTGTCATTATCTTTAATTTTATTTTTGTGTGTGTGTGTGAAAATTTTGTGAAAAATAAAACAACAACAAAGTCTGAACTTAAATTTCTAGGTCCTGTGTCTGTACTGGGAAAAAGTTTTTTTTTTGGTTTGTTTATTTTTTCATAGTTAAGTTTAGCATATTTTTGTTCTATGTTGTTGTTGTTTTATTTAAAAGGATATTTTAAAATGTAGATGTGTTGGTGTCCAGTTAAAACTAAAAGCTTCTGTTCCATGCGTACTCGTAGAGAATTAAGCGTTGAGTTGTAGTTTCGAGTGTGCTAAACTAAACGAGGGAGGAATGAATTGATATTACTTTTGTTGCCCAATTTCATTTTTCTCTATATGTAATTTTTTTTACAAAAATGAACGAAAATTCGGATAGTTAAATGCATAAATTTCAAAATATTATAATCGGAACAGAAATTAGCGGAATATGTTTTTATCGTTAGTTCAAATAATGTAAACTATAATAAAGCTTCGAGTATATAGGATGTAGTTTGTGTGGAATGTGGTAGACACATCTTAAAAATGTTGTCTGGTTGAATTATATTTTAAAGAAAAGAATCAGATAACGTCTACAATTTCTGCCATATTTTTAAATGTTGACAAAGACCGGCCGTGGTATAGTGCTCAGAACACGCGACTACCATGCTACTTATGATCTCCATACAACACTTTCGCACCCCTAGTATCCAAACACACTATTCAGAGATATATTAGTAGCACTTATAGAGAATTGTGATAATTTGTCCAAAGTAATGAATTAGGGAACATACGTGGCATGATGGCTAGAACACTTGACTACCATGCGGGAGATCCAGAGTCCGATTCCCGCCTCCAGTCATCTACATTTTTCTTTTATTACCGGTCCCCTCGATGTTGTCGACAGCAACTCCGCACTATAAGTGTCGAGTCAATCGGCATGTCTATTAGAAGCTTCTTGCACAGTGAAGTTTGCATTCGTCGATAAACAAGTAGGTGCCGTTTGTTGTGAATCTAAATAGAAAGCATTTTCCATACCTCATTCACTGGGTGTAACGGGAAATAAATTTTTTTTAAGTCATGTTTCATCATTTTGAATTTCAGATTTGAAACTCAACATTTCGTGGTTTCAAGGGGCTCTTCATAAATCAAAGTATTTGTTGCTTGACCCAAGAGTTATAAACGCTTCCCCCCCTCTAACATTACGCTTAATAAACACCCCTCATTAACCACCCTTTGATTGTAGTTGTTTTACATTTTGTTACGTCCAACATCACACCAGCGAGCATAGTTGAGGGGCGATTGCGCTTAAGTTAAATATAATATTCATCTAATGTTATGTTTCTGCTGCTGGCTCAGTTGTTGTTTGGTTGTTATTGTGTTTTGAGTGCAAGGTCCCTTAGGGTCCGAGTTTAACTGAAATAACTTTATAAGTGCTTGTGTATATGTGTTTTTTATTCCTTGCTCCTTTTGGTGATTATCATTTCGTACCCCTTTTGCCAAAGTGTGTGTGAATTGTATATCTGTTATCATCATAACACAATAGAACAGACCAACTCGTCGGTGTTCATAAATATAGATGGTCATCGAGTTAATGAAGTCGTTAGTGTAAAGTGAATTTTAAATTTAATAGCAAACACTTAACATGTGTTTGTGTAAAAGTATACCTCTGAGTTAACACCAAAAATTAATTTTGTTAATTGGGCTTAAATTTGTTTTTGATGTAATCCGATATTTTAATCTTATAATCTGTTAACAAATTTGAGTTGGTTGACCTTTTTGTTTATTGTTGTGTATTTTGGATAATTTGTATAGTAATTTCTATACTTTAAATAAATAAAAATAAATTCATTAACATAATAGTATTTTAGTGTAATACAAAAATAAATCAACCCAAAAATACAAACTTTTGGAAACTGAACGCCTTTGATTTCGATTAAATTTGACACATATATTCTCCTCGTATAAAAACAAACACATGTATTATAAAAATTCCCCTTTTTTGTTAGTATAGTAATAACAGCACTAGTAAAAGCCAATATTTGGTAAGCCCATGGAAAACCCATAATGAAATTTGCACATCTTGTATAGAGAAGTATGCGCAATATTCAAATTAAAAATGAAGAAAATCAAAATATACTTTTCCAAGGTATTCAAAGACAAAAGACATTTTTCAAATTGTAATGTATTTAATCCAGATCAAATGACGAGTAATCAGATTGATCATGTGGTAGTCGATGGATGGCACGCATCGAGTGTTCTGGACTTACGAGTGATCAGGGGTGCGAACATTCACTTCGATCACTACCTTACCGTAGTTAAGACACGCATAAGGCTAAGCATGCCGAAAAACGAACGTAACCAGGCACAACGAAAGCTGGACATCGGTAAACTGCGGACTACAGAGGTAGCTGCAGCCTACTCCAACCACCTAACTCAACTGCTGCGGAATGCTCCAACCCCTGATAATATTACCTCGCAGTGGCAATATATGCCGACTTCATTAAACGGGCTGCGAGAAGCGTACTTGGGTACACAAAGCCGTATCAAGAAGATGCCTGGTACGATGATGAAAGTCGCAATGCCACGAGAGAGACGGTTGCTGCATACAGGGCGAAACTGCAGCCAATGGCAACGCGAGCTGTTCGTAAACGGCACAGGGTAAAGAGACGAGAGGCAACTCGTATTTTTAGACGGAAAAGAAGGAGCTGAAGAAGATGAGTGCACTGAGTTGAGGGGAAGCCCGAAAATTCTACAAGAGGGTTAAGGCGAGAATGCGTGGAACAGGGTTACCCTCCAGCAAAGACGGCAATGGCCAGCTAGTGACGGACCCAGATAATGTTCTGAGGATATGGAGAGATCATTTTAAAAATTTATTGGATGTGGACACCACTCCAGAAGACCCCGCTCCAATCCATGACGATGGTGTTTATTTTCCGCCTCCGAGCCAGAGCGAGATACGTGAGACAATCTCCCGCCTTAAAAACAACAAAGCTGCTGGATCCGATGGTCTCCCTGCTGAATTGTTTAAGGCTGGCGGGGGGAGCTGATTAGGAGCATGTATCAGCTCATGGAGAACATCTGGCAACAGGAGAGCATGCCCGGGGATTGAAGTCTCAGTCTGTTATGTCCCATATACAAGAAAGGAGATCGTAGTGAATGCAAGAACTACCGTGGAATAAGCCTATTACCAATTGCGTCTGAACCATTCAAGACGGAAAGAGGTCTCAGGCAGGGCGAAAGCCTGTCCTGTACACTATTTAATATAGTTATGGAGAAGGTGATGAGAAAGGCTGGTGTCAACATGTCTGGCACCATATTCCACAAGTGCCACATGCCACTAGCCTATGCCGATGATATAGACATTATTGGCCGAAATATGCGGGATGTTACTGCAGTTTTCTCATCACTAGAAAAGGAGTCAGCAAAAAAGGGTTTAACGGTCATCGAGGACAAAACAAAAACAATTATTGCTTTGAGGTAGTAGATGAATTTACCTACCTCTGATCATCCGTCGGCAAGAAATATAACGTCAGCTAAAAAATCAAGCGAGGATAGTGCTTGCTTATAGATGTTTTTACAGACTTCGGCAGCACGCTAGTAACATCACCTTATTTCGGGATACTAAGAAACAGCTATACCAGGTGGGTCATGGGTGTCTACGACAAAGGACATAGAAAACCTGGTAGTGTTCAAGTGAAAAGTATTCCGAAAAATATATGGACCTATCTGTGTCGAGGACGACTTTTGCAATCGAATGAACCATGAGCCGTACGAGCTTTACCACGACATCGGCGTAGCTAAAAGAGTCGGAATCCAACGACTTCGTTGGCTAGGACATGTCGCCAGGATGGATATAAATGCTCCAGCAATAAAGGCGAAACTGAAGGCGAGCAAGATCTCCTCCTACAAAAATTCCCCCTTTTTGTGGTCGTCCGTGTATCTGTTCGAGCGGAAATTTGACATTTTAAATTTGACAAGCTAACATCCTCTAAGGGATGTTATCATCCTCTAATTGAGGTTAGGTCGCAATATGACTATGGTCGAACAAAAACTACTTTTACCTGTCTTAGCGATAACCGCCATAGTTTAAGAGATATCGAGCTTACTGTTTATTACACAAGCTTCTATCCCCTAAATGGTGGTTGTATTCTACCTCCTACACAAACACCCCCTTTTTGTGGGTGGCCGTCTGTCTTCCGCCGATATTACAGCCGTAATTTAAGAGCAATCGAGCTGAAATTTGGTACGCAAAGCTTATATTCCGTAAGTGGAGGTTAAGTTTTGAGATGAGCAATAACGAATAAAAACTACTCCCACCTGCCATGCATACTTCCCTTTTTGGCAGTGACCGTCTGTTTGTCTCCGCGATTACGGACATAGTTAAAATGATATCGAGCTAAATTTTGTTATCCCCTAAAATTGGCAAGATCGGACAGATACTAGTTCCACCTCGAGTATAAACTCCCCCATTTTGTGGGTGTCCGTCTGTCAACCCACGAGATTACAGCCATAATTTAAGAACTGCTGAGATAAAATTGGTATGCAAAGCTTCTATTCCCTAAGTGGAGATTAAGATTTGAGGTGAGCAATATCGGACAAAAACTTGACACACAAACACCTGCTTGTTGGGGTTGTCCGTCTGTCGGTCCCCGCGTTTACTTACATAGTTTAAAAGATATCAAGCTTATGTTTTAATATAAACCAGATCGGACGACAACTACTCCCACCACGAGTATAAA
Source organism: Muscina levida (assembly GCA_964034835.1). Taxonomy (NCBI): domain Eukaryota; kingdom Metazoa; phylum Arthropoda; class Insecta; order Diptera; family Muscidae; genus Muscina; species Muscina levida. The sequence goes on along the minus strand of OZ035880.1, from coordinate 185,567,567 downwards.
CTCTCCCTTTTTGTGGGTTCCTGTCTATCTTCCCCGATTTGGCATGCAAGCTTCTATTTCCTAAGTGAAGTTGAACTTCTAAGGCGAGCAAAATCAGACAAAAGAAAAGCATAACAACGTTCTAAGTTCATACAAACAATTCAAGCTGAGTATATGGCACTTTAGTAACTCGGTGACACTGTTTCAAGTGATCCAAGGATTATCTTGTATTTATCTAAGTCTAAAATATTTTTTTCTAATCATATTGGAGTGAACTTGCGACTTGCACCAATTTGGAGGCCAATTCACTCCACCTCTGCAAAAGTTACCCATACCCTCAAATCGCTTTTGCAAATTCATCCTCCGCTTTAGGGAATGTTGTGAAGTCCTGCTAAAACCTCAAGTCGACTGAGTTGGCTGTCATCATTTTGTAGCGCTCGCCATTAAAGTTGGTAGCCTCACCAACGACCATTTTGATTACGATACCGAGGGTCCAAAATCCTTTAGCTAACGTTAAACTATATGACCAATATGAGACCTAAAACAAGTCTCGTTGCCAAAGATGATTTTTGGGCAAAAACTGGGATACTCTTCAAATTGACTAAAATCCAAACGATATGGTCTATATTTCTAAATGTCATTAAAATTGATTTAGCTGATAAACTTGATATACAAACAAACAACTATATCATATGCATAAGTAAAACAAAAATATTCATAAAAATCGGTCAAGCCGTTAAGGAGAAATTAAGTGACAAACGCGCATACAAAATAATGACATTCATAAATAAGTGAAAAAAGTTTTGAAAATACTTGTTGGTATAATATAGTATTATACTCTTGACGCAAAAAGTGTGTCATATTTATTTAGTACGAATTAAATTAATATACGATTTAATTTTTTTGTTGTTTTTTATAGCAGTGTATAATCTGTATTTTGTTTTTTCACTTTAAAAAACAAAATCAGCTAAAATCTTGAAATGTCAATAAGTCAATAATAAAAACATACATGCCGCTGTCAACGTCAATACAATACCATCAACTGCAAATACAATAATGCACTTAAATTCAACATGCTTTAAAAAAATTACAACTCACATGCTTTAAAAATGCTACTCGAGTGTTAATACCTGTACTACACAACATATTTACAATAACAATCCACTTGTAATGCCAAGTATTTTAACTCCCTATCAACTTTTGTTTTAATTGGTCGCATAACTTTCACAAATGACTTGTAGCATTAAATGTCCCCTCCAGGAATTTCATAAATATTTGTAAAGTCCTGTCAAGTACACTCGAGTTCATTTATTGTTTCATTTCGTTTTACTTCCTGCATTAAAGGCACCTTTAATATTTAAAAACAAAAAATGTCATATAGTATAGTAAAACAAAAATCATTTACAATGTTTTATACACATACTAAGAACTATGTGACATGTATGTGCTTGTGTGTTGGTGTATGAACCTACCAAAATCCATAATCATAAAATGTGTGATTGTAGCAAAAAGCATGAGCAAATATCTGTGTATATTATTTTGGATCATTTGTATTAGCGCCTGTTTGTTATGAACATGTGAGCAGATCGCCATTCTTGTGCTCATAAGTTATTCATGAACTAGCTGACCCGGCAAACGTTGTTTTGCCATACAACTTCGGGTCTGGTAAACTTCGTCTCGCTCCTAAGGTAACGAATTCATATAAGGTCCAGGGGTATAGTAAAACACAGTAAGTTCATGTTTTTATGTGATTTATTTGAATTTAATTGGAATTAGTGAAGAGCGATCTGATTAACAATGTTTTTCGATTTGTTTTCCGGCGTAAAAACAAACAATAAAAACGGTTTGCCAAAACGCGAACAGACAACGTACGGCTGATCTTGTGAAAAGAAGGGAAATTTGAGATTGATCCCACAAACATTTGTTGAGGGGATTTGCGATTTATTGATGGTCATCGCAAAAGCCAATAGGGGAGTTGAATTCGCTTAAATTTGGAAGGAAAGATTGGCTAGAATAATAGGAATTCGTGGCATAAGGATTTCCTTTCCTTGGAATTTGCCGCTGATTAACGTCGCTTTAATCACATTAATGATCAGTTTCTTGACCGACAAACGCGTACCGTTGCACAATTTAAGATGATTCAGATTCCACAACATGCAGCTGTAAATTATGCGGCGGAGTTCCTGACACATCTAAAAAATTCAAAAATTCTGTCGGATAGTTGGTCTCCTCATTTTCGTTGGTCACGCTGTCAACTGATTTGTATGAATGCAGTTCTCTATCGATTCGACTATGAAATATAGCATTCAAGCTATCGACGTCCATATTCTTCGCTGCTAGTCCGTTCACTTATCCAATCTAGGTTTTGATAATTTTTTGCAATGACGGGGAAAACTTTTGTGATGAGTTCCTCTCTGACTATGTAAACTCGAAAAAATTTGCGGGAATGTCATCAATACAGTTGAAACATCAACAGGAATTTGGCCATTACCAAGTAGTTGTCTTGAAAAATCAGTAACAACAAATTTACGATTTCAGGCATGCGTTAATTTCATAAGCAGCATTAGTTTTAAGAATGACGGGAAGCGTTTGACGAAAATACCATAGCCACACCAAATCAACTCGCATCACCTCGTAAATACTTAATCGCATTCATCTCAAATTATTATTTTGGATTCTCGCAACAATTTCGCTGCACGTTGGCTTGTCAACCATGAGAAGATTCATCAGCAGCTTCAAAGCGGAAATTGCAGGACGACCGCGTTTCAACAATGTGGCAGGAGGTGGGGGAGCATCGAGAAAGTTCCATCGTCAACAACCTCCATCAGCGAATCGTACACGTTCGTTTGCTCGGCATTCAATGGCGGCACATTTTTTCGGACTCTTTCAGTCAGCTTATCTCATCCCGCACATGCCTTCGATCAGAAGTTAATTTCAAGATCGAAATTCGAACTTAAATGGAGAATGAAAAAGAAGTGATGAGTTGTAAACAAACCCTTTGTTCTATTTACCGTTTTTAAATTGAGGTGATAGCCATCCTCTCCACCACAGAACATCAACGGGTATTGAAGTGCATCATATCGCTCGTTTTCTGCAAGACCGTCACAACTCAAAAAACGTGATTTTTGAGCTAATGATGTAGAATTGTTCATTACATCATACTCCATGTTGTGTAAAAAATGCATGTTAATATCTTTTATACACTCCGCATGAGAGCTATTTGAACTCCTCCATTTCGTACAAGTTGGGTGTAAATTAAAAACTTTAAACGCGTTTATCTCGGAATCGATTTTTTTGAGATATGACGGTCTTGCAGAAAACGAGCGATATGTCCGATGAGTCATAACTCAGTTGTCTACCATCCCGACGCTTAAGAACAATATCGCGAGATTCCACATTCTTTCCAACAATCACCACTGCGACTTAAATTATAGTGGGAGCATTGAAATGTCCTGCATGGCAACCAGAGGGTCTTTTGTCTGCTCTGATAATGATTTTGTGGTCGTCAGAATGCATTGTATTCAATGCGGTTTTGAACAATCGGACCAATACGTTATTCTCATGCAGAAGATTTTGAAATTGTTCGATCATTACGTGTTTAATCTTTTGACATAATAATCCCAAATTTTTCAAGCATCATAACGAATTTTCCACCTTTACGTCGACAAAAATCATTAAATCAAGCGATACAGAGCAAAATTTTGTCGAAAAATCTAAATTTTTCGAGTTTTTACGGAATATTTCGAGTTTTCCACCAAGAATTTTTCTATTATCCGAAATATTACAGATTAACATCGTCCAAAATTATCAATCATACAAAAAAATTTAAAATTTCGTCTTAAAAAAATTAAATTTGTTGGAATTTTTCCGTAATTTTTGGAAAAAAAAATTTCAATTTTTCCATTCGTAAAGCCACTACGGAACAATTGCACACAAAATTTTAAACAAAAATTCAATTATCGATTTTAATCAAATCAAGCGATACAATACAAAATTTTGCACAAAAAATCCAAGTTTTTCCGGAATTTTCCGAGTTTTCCACCAAAATTTTTTCTATTTTTCCATTCGAAAATCATTTTGGAATAATTGTCCGAAATTTTTCACAGTTCCATCGTCCAAATTTATTAAGTCATACTATAAAATGCAGAATTTCGTCGAAAAAAACAATTTCAAACTTTTTGAATTTTTCCGGAATTTTCCGCATTTTTCAACAAAGCTTTTCCATTTTTCTATTCGAAAAGCCATTCTGTAACAATTGCACACAAAATTTCATACAAAAAGGCAATTTTCGATTTTTTCAATTTTCCGACTTTTCCGGAAGAATTTCCCAAAATTTTCTTTCACATAAACCTTCTACTGGCAATAACGAACAACTGAAAAAAAGTTTGAGCAAAATCGGCCCAGCTGTTCTCAATTGATGAATTACTATACATTTTTGCCACCATTTTTATATATATAGACTAGTGGGCCCGGCAATGCTTCGCTATTGCATATTAACTTGTAATATATTTCTCATTTTGGTCTACAAAGTAGTTTGAAAACGGTACTTTAGCTCGACAATAATATGTTAAGGTTATTTACTTATGTAACTTATTTAAAGCAACTCCTTAACATTAAAGTTAACCAATTAAGTTTTATTGTTGTAAATGCTAATAAAAATTTCATCAGCAAAGTCATATCTATAGTGCCTACATGTAGATTAATTTTTTTTGTATGTAGGGCGAAAAACAACTTCTTCCACAAATCGGAAACAGACATTCCTCTAAAGATCAAAATTATTTATTTTGATCCGTAGTAGCGGGAACCATCTGTATACTAACTATCTCTTTGGTCATAAAACCGTTTTTGCCATTTTTGGAGATAATTCGGTCTCCAACGTTTGGCTTAACAAAGTGATGGTCTCACGCGCTGTATGGCATGTTACACCGTCGTGTTGGAACCATTTCTCCATCAAATAATGTGCAATGACATGATAAATAAAAAAAAAATCAATTGATCGTCCACTGGCCCTAGTTCTTCTACCAGTTGGATTTTATATGAATGTAGGCTAAGATATTTCCCCAGCATTTGCAGAGACCGAGTTGCTGAGAAAGACGTCGGTTCGATAAATTCGAGTCCCCTGTCACACTAACGTCTACAGCGCCGATGGCTTCTATTAGCTGCTCAGATGGATCATTATATGCACCCTCAACTTCACAAAGGGCTCCATAAAATTGGCGAACAAAACGTGCATTTTGAAAATAAATTTGCAAGATTTGTAAACGTTGTTCTTGTTTAGTTTTTACATGGTGATTTTGCAAAGTATACTAAAAGAAAGTCTATCACACTTCATTAGTATAACAGCTAGATTTACACTTATACCTATCAGAAGTTCTATATGTCAAGAAAAATACCCCATGCATAGGTTATTTACAATTGTTAGCTAATGTTACCTCTGATATACTATAAAAATTTAACCATTGTAGTATAACTACAATGAATATTGCTTAATTTTTCTATCTATATGATTTATTACCGATTCGCTCTCCTGAAAAGTAATGGAAAAATACATACCTGTAAAGTAAATTAAAAAAATGCCTGGTGTACGGACCATTATTTGATACAGTTAAAAAGTTAGCTATTGAAGTGCGTGGGCAGCGCCTCGGCACTTTAAACTTATTTAGTTCGAAATAGCCTGATCATAAGGACGAATCAATTAGTTCGCGCCAAAAAAAAAACGTGTTAATCGTATTTCAGTATTGGAATGTACGAAGAATTCTTAGAAAATTTCACTAAGAAACTATATGTCTAAAATCAATTCATAGTTCGCGCTGAGAAGCATGAAGATTTCAGGTAGAGATATTTTTTTAGCAATGAGCAATTATTCAGTTACTTCAGACGAATGGGCCGGCTCTAATTTTTACCTACCATTCCGATGTTTGGAGACCAAGACGAAAAGGATAGTATATTTTTGATTTTTTTATTGGGATCCCGCCCAATATTCTGAAAAATGATTTTTAAAAACTTAATTTCTGTATGCCAACTCTCAGAGGCCATAACTTTTTAACAAATACAGTCGAAACTCTTTATAACGAATTCCAAGGGACTGGATATTTACTTCGCTATAAAGAAAATTCGCTATATAGAAAAGAGAAACAATTTTGTCCTTTTAAAATCTTTTATTTTTAGTAGTCAGTTATTTTGGTTTGAATTACATTTTTCCACTTTTCTTCTTCAATAAAATTTTCTAATACATTTAGAGAAGTACACAGTTTTTTGTACATTGATTTTCATTTCCAAATAGGTACGGAAACGTTCACCTGATGAAGACAGTTGTCCCTATGTGGGTAACGGTTTCACAATATCGGCAGATTCTTCTTCGTATTCATCTGAATCTGTTAAGAGATGTATGTAAATAATAACGAAAAATTATTTGAATAAATTCGTTATATGGAGATTGAAAACGCTTCAATCTTCAAGTTACGGTCGCAAAAATTCTTCGCTATAAGGAAATATTCGCTATAGGGAAATTCGTTATATGGAGATTATAATACACTCAAAGTAGACCCAAAACCCAATGTTCTCATAATTACTTCGCAATAAAGAACAATTCGTTATATAGGACTTCGTTATAGAGAGTTTTGGGTGTACACAGATTTGCTTCTGTAATACCTCATTTAGTTTGTTGGGAAGTCAGTTTTACGCAGAAGATCTCAAAAAATATATATCTGAAGTTTTCGGTTTGTGCTCATTTAAAAACAAAAAAAAATCTTTATTTGAAATCTTCATGCTTTCCAACGCGAGCTAGGAATTGATTTTAGACACAAAGTTTTTTTGTGAAATTTTCTTAAAATTCATAGAAGATTCCGATTTTGGTTACGATTTTTGCGAATAAAAAAAGTTGGCCCACCTTACTGTTCATATCTCTAAGCGAACAGCAATATTCTGTGGAATTTTGACAGTTTTAACCGTTTGTTTTAAAAAGGGTGTGGAACAGCCCATTTTCACCCTTACTGTAATTCATACTGCAACAACAACATATGTAACAAATCTCATATTCTTACCTCTGATAGTTCATGAGATATAGGATTTTAATTTTCAAGTTGAATGGGCGGTGCCACGCCCCTTTAGACAATCGCATCCAAATATAGCCTGGGACTATCAACAGGTCAACAGTACCACTTGGTAAAATTTTCGTATCAATCGATCTATTAGAAAAGCCGTTAAAGTGATTTTTGAAAAGAGGACTTGGCACCGCCCACTTCCTCCCTGGATGTAATTAATACTGCTCCAACAACATATATACCAAATCTCATCTTAATACCATTACAACCAAATGTATTCAGGAACTATCTACAGGTCAACAGTACCTCATGGTAAAATTTTTGTATCAATCGATCTATTAGAAAAGCCGTTAGAGCGATTTTTGAAAAGGGGGCGTGGCATCGCCCACTTCCATCCTGGCTGTAATTCGTACTTCCCCAACAACATATATACCAAATCTCATCTTCATACCTCTGATAGTTCATGAAATATAGCCTTTTTAATTTTCAAGTTGTATGGGCGGTGCCACGCCCTTTTATCCAATTACAACCAAATGTAGTCAGGAACTATCTACAGGTCTACAGTACCTCATGGTAAAATTTTTGTATCAATCGATCTATTAGAAAAGCCGTTAGAGCGATTTTTGAAAAGGGGGCGTGGCACCGCCCACTTCCATCCTGGCTGTAATTAATACTTCCCCAACAACATATATACCAAATCTCATCTTCATACATCTGATAGTTCATGAAATATAGCCTTTTTAATTTTCAAGTTGTATGGGCGGTGCCACGCCCCTCTATCCAATTACAACCAAATATAGTCAGGAACTATCTAAAGGTCAACAGTACTTCATGGTAAAATTTTTGTATCAATCGGTCTATTAGAAAAGCCGTCTGAGCGATATTTGAAAAAAGGGGCGTGGCGCCGCCCTCTTTTTGAAAAAATAAAACCTTTTAAACCATCCGGAAGCTATACCGAACAAAACAAAAAAAAAATTTTGAAAATCGGTCCAGCCGTTTTTGAGTTTTAGCGAGACAACTGCACAGCAATTCATTTTTATATATAAGATAAAACATAATATTTCTTTTAATGCTCGAATGTAAGTGACACCGTTAAATAGCGAAAACTTTCTATTTTTTTTTTCTTTTGTTTTGTTCTCCTTTCGTTTTAGGTTTTCTTAAAAAGTTTATGGTTTTTATGGCCTTTTTACCATAACAACAATGGTACTAGCGCACACTCACAGCTGAAATGGCAAAAGAAAAAAAAAATAACTCGACTTTTATAATACCAGTCGCACATATGAAGACGAGAATAAGTTTGCTGTTGCTATAAATAGGCGAGCACATCTGGTTGGTGGTTGACAGTAGAGAGTGGTACCCTACTTTAAATGGGAACATAACGAACACTTTTCTACAGGTTTTTAACAAACCAAAAATTTTCGATTTGTTCATCGAATTTCTGTATAGGTTTGCAAAAAATTTAGGATAAATATAATATTTCAGAAATTTGCATTGACTTAAAACACGTGCTCTAATTTCCTTACACTAAGCAGTGTTTTTTAATCTCTCATTTCATCGTGCCAAAAACAATTCTCTATGTAATATTGACCGATGGACAAATACGTAGACAGGAGCTCGTGTGGATTATGCTGACGTGGGGTCTTCGTTAATAATATTTTCACACTGGTGTATTTGGCTTCTAAATTGTTTCGTGGAGCTTTTAACACTTAAGGTTTTGATGGTAGTATAGAAGTCACAGCAAAGGGCACTGACGAGATAGTTTAGCATCTACCGAAATAGCTATCCGCCGTACCAGCTGCATAATATATTTCATACATTTTAGATTTTTATTCGACCAGTTTTCTTCAATATTCTTGAAATACACAACTGTTGCAAAACAAACTCTATTACTCACATTAGAATGAAAATTGTGCGTAAGAGCAAAGATAAGTACTTATAAAAGTTGCCAAACAATTGTATATAAAAATATGACCTTAAGATGGGACTCATTTTGGGGGTGGGGGGGCGTGCATTATCATCGATTAAGTAAGAACCGCATCCATCCGTCTTCCTTTTGTCCTTTGGCTGCAGAATAATAAGAAAAAAAAAGAGATAGTCGAACAAAACCTTGTACACGTGTCAATATAGGCCCAAGAACATTGAAACTAATGAAAATGTCTTACAATCCATTTACGTTGTCTACAATCTCTGAAGAGATTTAAAATTGTCCAAAATTGGTTCTGCATTGATTGGTGAAGAAGGACGTGTCCCCAAACTGGTTCTAAAGTGTGAATTTTACTGGTATATAGTATTCGACGACTGTGTTTAATAGATTAAAAATATTTTGTTCATATAATTTTTATATTTTTAGGGAGCGGTCTAAGTAATGTTAATCGACTTTGTTCCTCAAACAGATACAGTAGAACAGATATAGAAGTGATCCAAGTTATGGCGTAGGTTGTTAATTCACACAAAGCCATGTTGAGTTAGAACTAGGACCGGTCCTAACCCACCAGGACCAGCGTCAGAACTAGTTCTGTGTTAGTTTGTTTTCCCGTAGGGTTGAGTTACAGGGTTTGCCTTTGGTACAGTATATGGTATGGTGTATGTGGATCCAAAAGAGTTTTCCAAATAGCACGGGTCGATGAAGTCCACGTTGTTTTAGGGGCATCTGTCTTACTAATTGTTTATCTTGCAATTACTTCGCCAAATACCCAAAACAAGTTACACGATTGCGCAGCACTTGCAAATAATAACACTTTATCATCCATATGAATGCATGGTAGTGCAACTGTTAAACGTGTTCTGCCAACATTTGAATGTGAAATGTGAGACGACCTGTTCGGTGAACGATCACCCTAACGTCACCCGCGAACTTCGTCAGTGGCTGTGTGAAGTAGTAGCCAAGACCGTGCAGAGTAGAGCGTATAACCTTACAGGCAAAAAATTATTAGTAAGGTAATAATCTTCGACTATGCCGAAGCTCAGATACCCTTCTTAAACGTCACTTTTTGAGAAGCTTTTACTAGACATACCGATTGACTCGACACTTATACTGCGAAGTTGCTGTCGACAACATCGAGATGAAAGAAAAATGTATATGACTTATGGCGGGAATCGAAGCCGGGATCTCCCACATGGTATTCGCCTATTCTAATCATCCTGCCACGGCCGGTCCCAGATACCCTTCACAATTTGTAAAAATGCTGATAAAACGTGTTATTTGTCCTACAGCTGTATTTTATTTGTACCTCAAAAAACGAAGAGTTTATATGAGAGGTTGACGTTACTTTAAAATGTCAAGTACTGAGCTGGAATTTATTTTATAACCTGAGAATATAATTCTTTTTTGACCTTCAGAGAGAGAGTAGTTTTGTCCGATTTTGCTTATCTTAGAACTTAACCTCCGCTTTGGGGATAGATGTTTGTATATCAAATCTCAGCTCGATAGATCTAGCTTATCTTAAAACTTAACATCCCCTTAGAGGATATAAGGTTGCATACCACATTTCAACCCGACTGATCTTAAAGAACGTTAATCCCGTGGACAGACTCATTGCTGTAAGTAGTTTTGTCCTTTTTTGCTCATTTTAAAACTTAACCTCCCCTTAGAAGATATATGCTTGCATAAAGATTTTCAGCTCCATATTTCCCAAACTACGGCTGTAATCGCGAGGCAGATAGATAGCCACCCCCAAAAAAGCGGTAGTTTGTATGGTAGGTGGAAGTAGTTTTTGTCCAATCACCATAGAAAGTATAATCCAATTACAGCTTTAAAGCTCGATAGCTCTTAAAATCGCGGGGACAGACCCCAAAAATGGCGGTGGCTGTAGTTTTTGACCGATTTTTATCATCTTAGAACATAACTTCCGCTTAGAGGATAAATTGTAAATTTCAGCTCAATATGTCTTAAACTACGGATGTAAAAGCGGGGACAGAGAGAGAGAGACGGTCATCTTAATATAGACTCAGAATTTGATGCACATCACTTCTATACATAAATATTGTCATTCCTACCACGCCTACTAGTGGGCGTTACAATGGAAGAACAAAATGAATAAACTATTTAGGCCGTGACCGCGCGTTCTAAGGGTTACAAATGTGCCGCTCACCCTTTAATATAAACTATTCTTGGAAGGCCATGCAGAATTTTTATATCCTTAGCATTTGCATTCGCATCGTCAATATCGGTAGTTTTGCCAGGAGAAGACGATTTTTTTTCCTTGAAAATCATTGGTTGAATTCCGTTTTTGTATTCAACCTCCAGGTCTCGTTTTTGTATTCAACCTCCAAAACACGATTCGACGCAATGTGGCGTATGGGCAATATTCCATATATAAATGTTGCTAATACGTTGTAAATGAGTTTAATAGTTTTGGGTATTTTAAATTTTTTTAAAAAAAAAAATCCGTAATAAAAATACAAAAATAAGTAAAACAAAATTTTTCTCTTGATTTAACTTGCCCGGTCAATATTCCATTCCATTCAAAGGAATCTAACGATATTAATTGCGAACTAAAAACCAGCGACGAAAATTATCGAAGACCGCCAGTCTTTGGAATCATATCATGAAATATACATTATAAATCCCAATGTTGTTGAGCTGAAGACCCAAAAATTTAACACGAATTCGTGCAGTTTCCTTAGAGTGTCTAAAAATGTTAATCCCAATCTTCCAATTAGCAACTGAATGATTTTTTTTATTTAAACGATCACCAGATTGTAAAAGAGTCCCCTATTTGGCAATTTCAGCTAATCGCATGACATAACCCTTAGGCACCGCAGCCCACTCAGGCATGTTACAATCTTGACAACTGCATGAAAATACGAATGTAGTGGGCTAACTGTGTGTATGTCTTCTCTCCGTGTGTTTATGTATGTTAAGAATTAATGCCAAGACATAAACGCAAACACTTCAACGCAAAATCCTACACATGACTCAGTCAGATTCAGGCATGTTTGCTTTCGCTAAAGCAAACCAAAATATTGCATAAATTTTCGCCAAATATTTCCTTGGCTGATGTTGCTATTTTTTTTTTTTTTTTTGTAACATGTTATGTTACCACAATGCTCTTTCTTAATATTCTACGCTTACTTTCTTCTTCCAAGACAAAGTTATATTTTCTTTAGAAAATTGTATACATTTCAACTACTTGAGCTTAAGAGGTGGCAAGACAGAAAAGGACCCTCAAGTAAATACTTTCACATAAATGTGTATGAGTGTGTGTCTGTGTGTGTGCGTAATATATGTGCATGCGTCTCTCTGCTATTGTATATGTGCATATATGAAAACACACTGTGAAGGATTTACACGGACTGCAAAGAGCCCGTGCCACAATTCGCTATTGTTTACGGCTGCCAGAGGAAAGACATCATCAACATTTGTAACAAAGAAACAACATTAAATTGGGCCATAAAATAATTGCACATTTGTTGTTGTTGTTGTTCTCTTGCTGCTGACACCAATGCGGTTGGCATTTGGCAATGATGTTGTAAATAACTGTCTTAACACCTCTTTATGTTATTAAATACCAGTGATAGGTATTAAAGAGGATTAGAAATGAAACACAAGTTCGTGAAGGGTGACAAAACAGACAGGAGGAGGAGATTTTGTTGTACAATGTTAAAGTACAGCCGGATTCAACAAAATGATTAAGGACTTTTAGGAAATATTTAAAGTATTTAATTTTTTTTTAATATTCAAAATATTTGCAAATTTAGAAATTATAATAATTAAAAAAAAATCCAAAATGTTTAAAAAAATAAAAATAATTATAATATGTTAAATATTGGAATATTCAAATTATAAAAAATATTCATTTCAAAAATGTATAATATTTAAAACATTTAGAAAATGTAAAAACTTTAAATATTAAAAGTTTAGTGTTCAAAATTTTCAACATATTTTCAAATTTTCAAAATACTTAAAATGAGTGGTAATTTCTCAAATAAACTTCACTCAATTTCCTTATACCCATTCCTCATTCTAATCTCCACGTTAACTCCTATTTCGGTTTTCATTTTCAATTTCATTTGAAATCTTTCCCTTCCTAGACAGAGGGGCATATGTCTGTTAAAAAAACTTCAAACATGTGAAAGTTCTTTATGAATTGGCTTAGTTCAACGTTCTGTGTGTGCTATCGCTTAAGTTCCAGGGCAAAACTTTCGATTGCTTTCATGTGGTTAACAGGCAAATTGTCCTACAAGATTAATTTTGGCAGGGCACCCAAACCCCCAAATGAAAAACACATAACCATTCAAATTTATAGACCGAAAACTGTTACACAAACAAACCAATATCAGCATTGCCACATTCGTGCACATGCCTAGATTTCGTAGCCGCACTATCTCTCACACATATGTAGACCGACACATCAGACTAAAAGGACTCACATGGTCGTCGTTTTCGTATTGTACATATTTCAACACATTGAAATGAATTCATTATGTGGCCTTTGAATGGATTCATTCAGTCTTCAGACGGGCACTAGTCACTCAAATGGAATCTAGCTGATGGGTTAGACGACTAAGGGAGGCATGTCCTGAAGTGTATGTTTGTGTTGGAGGTGGAGGATTACATTTGTTCATCTGTATTTTTAAATCTATGCTAAACTTTTTGGATACTTGTGTTTGAATAATCAATGCGGTAATACTATTAGAGCCGAGAACTCAATTTAATACCAACCGACCAATAGACCACTCGTCCGTCCTGGCGTTCGTCTATGGGCACCAATTGAACCGTACAAACAAACCCATCTAAACAAACTTATCATCAGCTACCAAAAACGAAATTTCATCCCCCACTCCAAACCTTCGATCGATTCTACACTTTTGGCCATACAATAAACTAATGGAATGCTATTGTTGGCATTGATGGTGTGGTCGATACCACATATCCTTTTACTCCCTGCAGATGCTGACGATGACGTTGCTGATTCTGATGCTGATGATGGAATTGGCGATGTTGCTTGTTGTGGTGGAGGTAGTAGCAGTGGTGTTGGTGGGAGTTATGGGGATGGTGATGATTGAAGAGGTGGTCAAAGCTAGTTTGCCACAATTTAACTAATGCGTCCCCTGTAATGCTGTGCCCCAAAAATGAAATCGTTTGAACCATAAAAGGAATTCATTAAGCCCCTTCCAAAATTGTTATATATAGAGGTTAATTCGGGGGCACGACTTAGTTGTTGCGGTGATGATGGATATTTGTTTATTATTTAAACTATCTGAACTTGAAATTAAATCAATAAAAGTGGGTTGCAAAATAATTTGTAAAGAAATTTAATCAAGGACTTGGTGCGAAATTTAATTCAAATCGTTTGATGTAGTAACACAAACGGAAACACTTCATTATAAAAAGGTATAGGATTGAGAAATGTATTTTAGAATTTGTCTTATGCTCTTTGAGGTGGTCTATGGAAATACGGCAACACTTTATGCATTAATTGATTTTTATGTTTATCTGCTTAATATGGGCCAAAAAGCTAGAGGCAGAGAAATGCTTTTATATCAGATATCACTCAATGAGTCCAAAAGCAGACAGATATGAAACCAGGTATTGGTTAAGGGTTATGTAAACTGTTTAAGTTATAATCCATAAAAACAATACAAACTTTTGCTTTTAAAGTTTTCAATTTGTAGGACGTTTGCCTCCAACCGCTTACACTCTAAAACCTATTTTCTAATTCCCTAGGACTGGCACGCAATACGAAAACAAAACTCAACAAAGACCATAAAATTGCATACAATGCTACCACATTTGCTTGCGAAGTACTAGGTAAGGCTATATAGATATAGTATATCTGTGTTAATTGACAAGTTATTGCCAAAGGATATTTGCGAAAATAAAGAATGAACACTGCACGACAAACTCTTACATGGACAGCATAAGCAAGTCACTCATTCAAGAGACAAATCCATGTTGTGTGTCGATATTAGTAACGAAAATAATATCAATTGCAAAAAATAACAAACTTTCGCTCACACAATCCGTTGTATACACACACACACACACACACACACACACACACACACACACACCAAAACAGAAATGGTTTGCACAGAATTGTGGGAAAATGTCATTGTCAGCAAACTGATTATCTGGCATCAGCACTTAGACATCTCAATATCTCCATAACTCGACTGTCACATGAACATTAGTTTACACACACACACACACTTGTACAATATATCTACGTGCATATGTACGAATACGAAAATCATCTCCCTGAATGGCCAGCACAATCAACCGGCGGGAGGGTTTGAAACATCATCAGGACTGAAATCAGCAGTTACAATATCAATATCAATGTTCTACTATGTTTGTCCTCCATCATTGACAGAAAAAATAACAGAAATTGGAATATAATTGTATATGCGTGTACATGTGTCTGTGTGTGTGTGTGTTGACCGGGGGAAAATTGGGCAAGGAGTTTACGGTATCAATTTGAATGTGAGTTTATTTCATTTCGATTGACAATCATTGCGTAGCTTCAGTTTTCATTTATAACATGACATTAGTGCTCACACAAAACTGGGGAAAAACTGAAAACAGAAACAGAAACAGAATAACATTAATGTGTGTAGTAATGTCGACATCACACAGGATGCTGACAGCATCGTCGGATATTATCTTAATATCAATACACCAGCCCTACCACAAATACATACAATCAACAGCCACAAAGTTAATATTCCTGGGATTCATTAGTCTGTAGATCTCCTTTGCGTACCTGATGTGAGAGAGTATGACTCTTTGGTATTTACCACAAAAAAAGTTATTAGTCCAACCAATTTGTTTGGTTAAAACTCTCACCCGTATGAGTGTCAATTGCTGAGTCAGCAAAAAATCATAAGGCCTAAAGCCACACTGGATTATTTACGACAGTTCGATAGATTCAGGCACAGGTAGGCTTGTTTCTGTAGATATTATCAATATCTTATAGCCAAATTGATGTTTATTTAGTCCATTAACCACTGGGATGCTCGCTCGGTAACACAAACAGAGGTCTCAATTCAATTCAAATGGGTTCAGTGATGACTTGTGAAATCACAATATTGAAACAACAACAGACAAACAAACCAACAAATTAAGATTTCGGCTGCTCCTGCCACACTTTCAATATCTTAATTTATGGAAATTGCCAAAGTAATGGATATTTGAATAAGCAAATACCTCGAAATCCCACCACAAATTGTAGAATAAATTTCAATCACAAGCACTGGAGACATCAAATGCGAACACCCAGGAGAAAGCATACGTAGGATATTTTTGTATTGAGGTTTGGATAAGATACTACAATTCTTATATATGCCATAAAAAAGACGAGCTGGAGTAATATCTATTGATTGAAGCAGAAAAGGGTACTAAATCAGAATTTAATTGTGTGCTTACAATACGATATCGATTTGTGGCAGAACAATCGTGAAATTGTGTTTTGTAAACATAAGCAGTTTGACTAACTACAGTATTTAAAATACTGAAACAGTTACAACATTTAGAATATTTTGATTGTTCAGAATATTGTGAATATTAATAGTTTTGATTATAATATTTTATATTTATTTTTATATTTATATATTATATTTTTAATATTTGTAATATTTTTAAAGTTTTTAATATTTGTAATATTTGTAATAGTTTTAATATTTTTAATATTTTTAGTATTATTAATATTTTTAATATCTTTAATATTTTTAATATTTTTAATATTTTTAATATTTTTAATATTTTTAATATTTTTAATATTTTTAATATTTTTAATATTTTTAATATTTTTAATATTTTTAATATTTTTAATATTTTTAATATTTTTAATATTTTTAATATTTTTAATATTTTTAATATTTTTAATATTTTTAATATTTTTAATATTTTTAATATTTTTAATATTTTTAATATTTTTTAATATTTTTTAATATTTATAATATTTTTAATATTTTTAATATTTTTAATATTTTTAATATTTTTCATATTTTTAATATTTTTAATATTTTTAATATTTTTAATATTTTTAATATTTTTAATATTTTTAATATTTTTAATATTTTTAATATTTTTAATATTTTTAATATTTTTAATATTTTTAATATTTTTAATATTTTTAATATTTTTAATATTTTTAATATTTTTAATATTTTAAATATTTTAAATATTTTTAATATTTTTAATATTTTTAATATGTTTAATATTTTTAATATGTTTAATATTTTTAATATTTTTAATATTTTTAATATTTTTAATATTTTTAATATTTTTAATATTTTTAATATTTTTAATATTTTTAATATTTTTAATATTTTTAATATTTTCAATATTTTTAATATTTTTAATATTTTTAATATTTTTAATATTTTTAATATTTTTAATATTTTTAATATTTTTAATAGTTTTAATATTTTTAATATTTTTAATATTTTTAGTACTTTTAATATTTTTAATATTTTTAATATTTCAAATATTTTTAATATTTTTTATATTTTTAATATTTTTAAAATTTTTATTATTTTTAATATTTTCAATACCTTACCGATTTGCATACCCTATTACCCCTACCAACCCTTGTAGTCTGCGGTTTCCATCTTCTCTCATATCTGACATTTTCCTTATAAATTGAACTCATTTACATTCTCAATTTGTTTAATTTAGAATAAATGTTTCTTTAATTAAATGAATTTTTTTTGGTTACGAATTTATGTTATAAATGAAAAACCATTAATTTTCGCTTTTGTTCTTCGTATGTTTTCCATTGATTATCCAAATTGATAATCTTCTCAATTTGGTTAAAATAAAATGTTAATTTCAGTCTTCGATATCCATGCATTTAAAGCAGCTTCTAAGCTCTGCGGTTGTGTAGATGTTTGAGAGTGACTGTACATATCTGTGTGTGTGTAAATAGCCTGTGTGTGTGTGTTACTGTGTGGTTGTTTGAATGTGTGCATTTGAGGAGCACATTTAAGTTAAATTGTGATGTTGGAACAACTGACGCTGAGCATACTAATTTTTGAATACCATCAAATATTACACGCTCTCCTATATAAACATTCATACATTTACTTATAAACCCCAAAAATACATACAAGTTGAGATATATATATACATAACATATACTAATATATAAGTGACGCTTTGCTTGCCTCGATTTTTTCATGCTTTTTCTTACTCACACACACATATATATATACCAATTGTGGTTTATACGGGCGTGCGTGTGTGTTCGAATTTAGAAGAAATGTTTATGTGTGCACTCGCGCTCTATTTTTAGAATTCCAAACAGATTCAGTAAATATTGTGTTTTGGTAAATTTGCTTAAAATATACACACCCGTACATATACAGGCCCTCACTCACACACACACACGCACACATACAATTGCATTCACCACATCACATCTGAATGTGCAAAAGTTCATTCATTCATTCATTCGCACAGACACAACTACTAACTGTGAACAAAAGAGGACCCTCGAAGTACAAACACTCACATAAGCGTTTTGTTTAATATGTGAATGTCGGGATGGTGAATAAAAAACCAAAAATTAAAATAAAAGAAAAAACATTATATTTGTACTAAGGGTTCATCGTGACAGCACATATCGATTGGTTTGAATGAATTGTTGCTATTGTTTGTATTATATTCTCTTTTTTTGTACCAAGTTAGTTTAAAGTACATGAATATAAGAGAGCTTTAAGTAGATTCGGTTTTAGTGTATTTCCAAAAATAGTGAAATTTGGCAAAAGCTTATACAGTATTAGTTGGAGCTTTTTAACAATATTTTATTTTATCCATTATTTATTTAACTTATATCGACTTAAAGCATATAAGGTATGCAATAATCAGTAGAAGCAGAAAACTTTCTTTTGTGTTTGAACAAGAAACGTTATTTTATATAAGTGTAGACAAAAAATTTGAAAATAAAGATTGAATGTCCTTGGATGACAATTTATTAAATCAGTTTATGAAAATTAACAAACAATGTCACATTTGGCAGGGACACATCTACTAATGAAAGACAATAAACTGTATTTTACATTTTTCGAAATGTTTCGCGAAAGCTGAAATTTCGTTACAAAAACTAACAACACTTTTATGCAGCCTATGGCATCACAGTTGTGCTATATTTAACGCCACATTAAAAACTCCAAACTCCTTAACTAACTTCTCAACCCTATTTCAATTTCCTTAACCCCAAATCTGTTTGAAACGCCTCGTATTTAAATTCGAATTTAATATCAATTTATAACCAATGAAACTCGAACTTTATCACCGCTATTTTCCGGTTGTATTCAATTTCCTGTAGGTAACCAAGCCCCTACAGCTAAATACGTACGCCAAACTAAGCAAAGTTTCTCTTTGGAAATAACAGAAAAAATAAAAAAAAAGCAAACTACGTGTATATGTATAAAGTGTAATTGCCTTAACGCCAATTTAGGAAATTCAACATTAACTACTTTTGCTCTGGTCTTCCTTTATATTTCCCCTTTAAGCAAGTTATGCTTCCCAAAAACTTTAGTGGCCAGAAAATTGTTTATTTCTACACTAAATTGGTAATAACAACACACAAGCAGCCAAACAAACGCACACACAGACACACACGCAGACTACACAAGGAAGATAGTAGAAAGAAACGAAGTTTATCTGTGTGAACAGCGCAACGAGGCAGAAGGACGTATGCAAAACTTTAAGGAATGCTTGCAGCATAGGGAACCAACGGCGTTCACTGCTGGGAAAATTGCCACAATTGCTAATACTGAATATAGACTTTATAGTCCTAAGAAAATATGGTTCAGTGATCTCCAAAAACATGGACAAAAGACGAACAGAGATGACTCAAGAGCAGTAGCACTAGTTGTAGGAACTTTAGCGGAGTATAATAAACATAAACTTTATCCAAAGAATTTCCTGCCGCCCCCCTTTGAAGTCGAAAGAATCAATTAAACTCCAAAACCTTATTGTATACTACTATAAAGGAGAGGGGATACAGAAATTTAAAGAAATTCCACAACCACCTCACTCTGAAGTTTGTTCCTGCACTACATTCGTTTCTTTTTTTTTGCTTTTGTTTCTTTTGCATAGTGAATACAAATAATTAAATATGAGTTATATACTCCTTTATAAGTTTAGACATTGTAAGTAATGCTGTAGCTTAGCAAAGAAAAAACAACACCAACTTTCACAAGAATGAAGGCAAAAAAAACTAATAATAATAGTTGAATATAATTAAAATTTGGCAAAAGTTTGTGAGCAAAAAAAAAACAGGACTGTTGGCAGTGAAATTGTGAACTTTTTCGTTTACTTTATTCATTTGCATAAATTTCGTCGCTTATTACGAGAGGAAAACACAATAATATTTTATAAATGATAAATATCGCCTAGTGGCATTTATAATATGCTGCAATTGGCTTTGAAGTTTAAAATGAGCACAATGTGAAAGAAGTTAATGTTTGTCTAGGCATTACATTAAATGATAAGACATTTAGTACCGAAGCTTGTGTGGCATTTTATTTGATGTGAAAAGTTGTGTTAGGAAATGAACATGAAATCGGGCATTAATGCCGGCTTGATAACACGGCTGCTAATTTAAAACTAAACTTTAATCATCTTCTTTTCACATCTATCTTCTTTTCTTAAACCTCAAAAATTGTATAGAAATTGTGGTTTTCACCGAGTTTTCATATCTTCTGCAGCTAAATCCAAAGGACAAACTTATATGGTTTAGGACTGAAAATTAAAAGAAAATTATTTTAATGTTTATAAAAAAAATGGAAAAAAAATAGTAATAAAATAATTATAAAATTAACTTGATGAAACATGTTTTTACAACTTTTCTTGTAGCCTTTTCAAATATATTAAACAACAGATTTAAAAAAAAAATACGGTAATTTAATAAGAATACAAATAACATTTCTAAAATAGGAATTGAATAAAAACATTTTCAAGATAATTATCAGTTATGTACTTACGTATTCAATAAAATTGTAAAACCAAATATTTTGTTAAAAGGAACCCAAAAAAATTGCCTTGTATGAAAATGTTCTGCAAGAATAAGGGTTAGGGATCTCAAATGTGAAGTATTGAGAACTTCTTAAAAAACTTTATATCCTTACTTACACCCCAAGAATGAGGTATGGGATAGCTCTTCGCGTTCTTGTGAATAAACACGGCACAATTTGTTTATCAACGAATGCGAAGTGACGACTGTTTGAGAAGCTTTTACTACACTCGAAACTTTAATACGAAGTTCGAAGTTCTGTAGGCAGATAACGAACCCGGGATCTCCCGCATGATTATGCCCAAGATATCACGTATTCTCCGGGCAATGCACTGAACATCCGTTCAGTGATAGCAAATGTGAGAAGGCGCAATGTTGAGTATGCTACATGCTACCACCGATGCGACTTAGGGAGTAGGTAACAGAAGTTACTGAAGAAATTCGGATGTGGTTTCATAGTCGGCAAGAGACTTTGACATCTGGTCTCGCTTTTAACCCTGTAAGTGATGCGCTGTGCCAATATTAACTCGGGTCACCATTTATTTGTAGGCAAGACATCCATGCGATTAAGCAGTGGTAAAAACGTTTGTAACCAAATGCAAAGAAAGCAACACATCACAAAGTTGCACACCACCCAAAAAGAAAATATCTACTCCAACCAACTCTCTTAACTACTTCGAACCAACACCCCCAAATTCTGATGTTCCCGAAACCGAATGGTAGCATATTGGGAATTCTCTGACTACTGCCGAAACGACCATACTGGGTTATGAAAAACCACGCTCAGACAAGCCCTGGTACTATGAGGTATGTCGCGAAATGTCTGAAGAAAAGGATGCTGCAGGGCAAAACTGCGACCAAAGGCAACGCGCGCAGTGACGGGAGATGACACGCCTTTTCAGTCGGAAAGAAAAGAGAGAGCCAGATTATCAAAAATTACGTAGATAGATGTGAAGACCGAAAGTTCTACCAAAAGGTAAAACGCAAGGTTTTGGAACAAGAATCCCCACCTGTGAGGACAGAGACGGAATTCTGGTCACGCACACTCAAAGTGTAATGCAAATATGGAGGGAACCCTTTCGATCTCTACTCGTTCACGAAGGCAGCATAAATGAAGAAATCACACCAATCCTAGATGACGGAGTAGATTGTCTACCACCGAGCCAAAACGAGATCAACACGACGATCGCAAAGGTTAAAAATAATAAAGTTGCGGGAGCCGATGGACCGCCGGCAGAACTGGTTAAAGCCGACGGAGGTGAGCTGACAACGTGCA
The DNA here is from genome assembly GCA_964034835.1 of Muscina levida. NCBI lineage: Eukaryota > Metazoa > Arthropoda > Insecta > Diptera > Muscidae > Muscina > Muscina levida. The sequence continues at coordinate 185,545,302 of OZ035880.1, read as the reverse complement.
TACACTTGCTCATAAACACGATTTGGCTCAAGCAATGCATTCCCGAAGATTGGCATCTGAGTGTTTTATGTCCCGTGCTGTTGCTTTAGTAAGGCGATCCAAGTGTATGTACCAACTATCGCGGGATTAGCCTTTTACAAGGTCCTGTCTAGTATGTTATGTAAAAGACTCAAGCCCATTCTGGCAAACCTGATTGTACCCTTTAGACCTGGTAAATCCAAGACAAATCCTGGAAAAGATCCAAGAAATGCAGATCGACACCTACCATCTGTTCATCGACTACAAAGCTGCATTCGATAGCCCGATTTCCGACAGAAATTGTTGGATGCTATGGCTGAGTTTGGTATCCCCGCAAAATAAATTCGACTCTGCGGGATGTCACTGACTGACACGAAGTCTTCAGTGAAAATTGACTGTCTTGAAGATAAAACTTCGTAAGCAACAATATGGTTTTCACAGAAAGAAGACCTCTGTAGTTAAAAACGAATCAAATCCCTTTAGCTGTATTCCTTTTTAAAGGAACTTTAAGTATCGACACATTGTACTGCATAATTTGCCTATTTCTATTACAAGAATATTTATTTTTCTTACTTTTATACTTCTATCTGTTACATTTTCTTTTTGGAAGTTTTCTGACTATTATTTTGTTATCATATTTTTGTTTAAGTTTTCCATAATCCTTAGTTGGGTTTCTAATCTGAGTTATTTAGTTTATGTAAGTTTGAGCAAATCCAATTTTGTTAGTAATAAATTATGGACTATAAATGTATAAAGACACAGGTAAAAAATTGAAATCAATAGCTTGATAAGTCAAGCAAGAGTGTGTATAAAAAAAGAAAATCTCAACTTGCATGTTGATGACGATTTTTTTATCAGCCTCTGCTTGTGAGTCTGCAGTAGATACGGATGGAATAGCTTATAAACGCACTTGTAGCATAGTGTATGTAGACGTTTTTATATTATTTATTATTTTTTATAAAACAAAGAAACATTTCAAAAGTAACCCGTGAATTAACTCAACTCCATTCGTTGATATTTTTTTTTTTATTTCCTATTTTGGCTTGCAGTGGTAAAATAAAATGCGATATTTTTATTTATTTATTGTTCCCAATATAAATCGTTAAACTTTATGTACCATCCTCAAGGTATATTGGAGTTCTACGAATTAACAACATAAATATTTTTCTTATCCGGTTGTCATACAAACATATGACATAACATATAATTTTCCATATAAATGTACTTATTATTTCATATAAATTGCTGCAGTCAATCATTTATTTTTCTATATTTTTATTAAACAAATTCATACAGATATAGCAAATGTGTACGGTATAACAACCTCCCTTAGCTGTGATTATTGAGCAAACATTTATTTTCAATTAGTTTTTTTTCACAAGAATAGAAGAAAAGAAAAATACGTCTTCGATGGTATGAAAGAGATTTGATAATTATATGTGCGAATACTACCACCGTCATACATTCCTTACTCCCTTACGGATCATTGATGTCTTTCATTTTGCTGTTCTGTAGAATTTATCCTAAAGTATTTGTTTTAAAATTGGTTTATTTGAAATTGTATACCACAAGCTGCAGCAAATGTATTTCTTACGATTTTTTCTTTACTACATACACGCACACACATACAAGTCTTGGAATACTTAGATTGTATACGATGATTGTAGGAGCAGCATTGAAGATACATATATACATAGATGCGTAATTGTGAATAGATTGGGATTTGCAGTAAAAGTGTTGAGTAAGTATGTTTTCGATATAAAAATATTTACTTAGGCAAATTGCATAGAAATCACTTTTAAATACAGACATTCAAGCATACACATGAACGTGTATGTTTGTGCATATAATTTTATGTAGTAAGACAAGTGTATACATATGATAAGGGAAGAAGGGGAATTAAAGAGCACTTGATGTGGTAAAAGTAATATTGGAATTTTAACAGGTGGAAACTTAAGTTACTCGAACATCTTTAGCAGTATAATAACTTCAGTGGATGACCGCCAAGAGCTTTTGTATATTTTGATCATGTGGCGCTTCAAAAATTTAAGACATTATACATACAACATTTTAAATGAAGTAGTTTGCTAAGCTAGTAGTGGTTACTCTTTTAACTCAGACAAAACATTTTGAATGTTAGCACAATGTTGCTGATATATTTTTAGGGGTTTATACTCATAGAGGTATATAAACAGACAGAAAGAAGGAAGAAAAGAAATCAATCGGTTAGACCTACTGATGAACCAGCTGATGTTGATGCCCAGAGAGTGTAAGTATCACATTGCTAATAGTATTCTGAGAACCACAACATCATCCCATTTTCTCTCTCTCTCCCTCTCTTTTTCACTCTTCACTTGCAGTAACATGTAAATAGTCATCATCACCAACACCATCGTCGTCATCATCATTCAGAGTAGTGTGAAGCTGTAGTTTACCATTCTAGGTGGGGGTAAAAATTAAATAACCTAAAACTATGGAAAAAATACTCCCGTACTTATGAGTATAGAAAACGAACAACTTTTCTTACTAATATTGATTTATTTACTTTATGATATGATGGGAAAGCTTAAGAGTAAAATACTAGTATCCGAGTGTATGTGAGTAAGTGGGTGGGATGTAAGTTTAACATGGAAACAACTTAATTGCCACCCGATATCGATAAATGTAACTTATATATGGCATGCATTTATGTACACACATATTACACTACTTCATGGAAAACAAAGTAGAAATTATTTTATTTAAACTTAGTAAGCTGAAGATTAGAAAAAACTATAGTTTTTGTTAGAAAATTATATGAGAATTGAGAGATGCCAAGTAAAAAAATACGAACATGTAACGTAGTTATTGGTATAATATTACAATATTCATGTGATAGGATAAAGTAATAAAAGTATAGGGAAGTGAAATGTATGTACGATATGATAAAAAGTTAATAGCTACAAATGCAAGTGATGCAGTTGCAAAATGAATGAAGAGTATTGCACCGAATTTTACAAGAGTAATAAAAAGTGATTTTAATTGATTTAAACATCAATAACAATAAAATGTGAAGTGAGTTTTATGAAAAAGGAATTTGAATCCATCTATAAATCGTTCTGTCGCCAAATTTATTCGAAGGCAATCTAATGCTGATGCTCATTTAATTACTGCAATAAAGAAAAGTCCAATTTTTGGTCGTATGATAGATAGAAAAATTTTGTGGATGCTATGCATGACTATCGTGTGGGAGATCCAAAGTTCGATTTCTGTCATCTACATTTTCTTTTATCGACTGCCCCCTCAGTTTTATCGACAGCAACTTCGTAGTATTATGTAGAGTCAATCGGCATGTCTAGTAATAAGTAGTTACCGCTTGTTGCGAGTCTAAAATGTTCAGCAACGAATTCCGTCCGTCTGTCCATCTGCCTGTTTGTCCCCGCGATATTGATATTCAATGTTTTTACAATATTAAACAGCAGTAGTA